>CAUYPK010099220.1:0-50809 GCA_963574355.1 Loris lydekkerianus
CCCCCCCCCCCCCCCCCCCCCCCCCCCCCCCCCCCCCCCCCCCCCCCCCCCCCCCCCCCCCCCCCCCCCCCCCCCCCCACGGAGGGCGGACTCTTTTTGAGATGCTTCTTCTTAGTCTTGCGGCACACACCGGGCACGCCGGGCACGGGCTTGACGTCGCTCTTGCTCACGGGCGGCGGGTGCAGGATGGGTTTGGGGGCCCGCGTCAGACACACCGGCAGCCCAGCCGCGCACAGTAGGATCCCTGTCATGCCTGGGAAGTGTAGGGGGCAGTTAGGGGAGGGGTGCCGTCAGGCCTCGCCTCCTGCCCTTCCCCCAATCTGTGAAAGGGGATGTAAGGGCAGGATGCCATCCCCAAACTCTGACCACCTGATCATACTGGCGCCCCAGATCGGTGGCTGGGTAGGGTGCACACCCAGGTTGAAGCCAAGCAGAGCCGGCTGTAGGCCCCTCCCACCCCGTGTCCTGAGCCCAATGGTAGGGGCGTTCCCTCCGTGCCCCGCCCACCAGCCTTACCAAAGGGGCAGGGTCACCAGCTACAGGTGAGGCTGTCTACTGGTGGGCCCCGCCCTTTTTTCCCATCCTGAGCTGGACCTCACCTGCCAGGGCCGGGTGGACCGGCCCAGTACCATTCAGGTTCTTCACCGGGAGCGCGGGGACCCTGCGGGGTAAAGAGAATAGGCCGCTGCTGGACTCCAGCCCCTGACACCACAGCGGATGACTCTGGTTTGCCCTCTGTCTCTGGTTCCTGTCACACCCTAACCTCTTTGTGCCTGCCTCTCTCATCTAAAATGATAACCAGGCAGTGTGTGACACACCTTTTGGGGGCAAGACACAATTGTAAGAGGGACTTTACCCAACAAATGCAATCGGGGTAACCTGGTTTCTGGTACCCTCAGTGAATCCCCAACAATTAAAAAAAAAAAAAGATAACCAGGAAATTCCTTTCCTATTGTAACATCCTTTAGAAGATGAGGTGTAGCTAGGAGCTCTACCTGGGTTCTAGTGTGGGCACCTTTAGTCTTAGTGCTGACTCTCGCTTACCCCACAATCGGCCTCCTCCTTAGTGAGAGCATTCTGGCTGTAACAGCTCCCTTTCATTAACCTCTGTGCCTGAAACCCAATTATTAGTGATTTAGCTATTCTAGCATCTCTCAAATTTGTTATACAGAGCACTAATCCCCATAAAACATTTTTGGGGAAAAAAGAATTTAGGAAGTTAGGAAATACTTCACTGTCTCAGAGATTCACGACATGTCTAAGCATATCCAAGGCTTTGATAAGTCCTGCAAAACGTTAGCCAATAACAAATCCAGGTTTTCCAAAGACATTTGACGATGACGATTTTTTTCCTTCTGGAATATTTAGTAATGCCATGACTAAGGCATTGTCTTCCCTTCAAATGAAGAGTCCCTGAGAAAAGGTATCCTGGTATCCTGCTTCCCCTCTTCCTCCAGCCCCTCTAAGAGCTCTGGCTTTTGGAGTCTGCCAGGGCTGCTTTCATTATCACAGTTCAACCACTAATCAGCTGGGCAACATGCAGCACATCATCTCACCTCTTGCAAGAGGCTGTAAAATGCCCATGATACAGTACCTTCCTTTTGTTTTCTGGGAGGGTTCCATAGAATTCTACATATTAAGGGCCAGGCACCTAATAAAAATGCTGAAAGCATTAGGCATCACCATCTTCACTATCAGCCTTGTAATCCCAGCTGGATAATTTCACCTCTCTGCATTTTAGCCACTAAGTCCTGGCGTAACTTCTTTCCATGTTAGAGAGGAAACCATGAAAGTGTTGCAGTGATGTGTTCCTGCCTGAGTCCTCATGGCTGGAGTATTTGTTTATACCCAGGATCTGGTGTCTTGCTGTTGATGGGCATGGAATTCTGCCTGGGTAAGTTTTGTGGAAGAGAAGGAATGTTCTGAGATCCAGGGGGGAGCCAGAAGGGCTCAGGGAATGTGTCCAGTGGGTGCAGGAAGAGTTGGGAGCAGAGACAGCTGAAGAAGGAGCTACTCATGCCTGGACATATCCAGTGCAGCCTGGTCACCTGGCCCCTCATGCACAGTTGGCTCAGGGGAACTGTCTGGGGACCATCTTCAAGGACATGGTCCCAAGGCAGGTTGGGGCACTGCCATCATGGGGAACAAGCCACATACACAAATACACAGATACAGACACACACATGTACATGGAGAAGAACATAGGAACATATACACCTCCAGAACACAGTATCCACATGTACATATGCAGAATCCCACAATACACATGCCCCAGGGAACACACATGGGAACACACATGCCAGGGAATCCCCCTTCATACATATACAGCCCCAGACACACATGTACTTGGGAAGCACACCACACACACCAGGGAATATATACCCTGCACACATATGCACAGGTACACACAGATACACTTTAGGGAAGATGCCCTCCATGAACATATATAGATTCAGACATACACACACACAAACACATATACTGCAGGGAACATTTCTCCATGCCTACCGACACAGAGACCCACACACATTTGGGGAACACACAGATCCACACAGGTACATCGTGAGGACAGTCAGTTGGACAAGAGAAGCATGCTTGCGCACACTGAGTCCACCCAGCCACACGGAGCTGCGAGGGCAGACAGCAAAGACTGGGGAGTGTGCACTCAGCTCTCATTAGTGCTTAGCACTCTGCAGTGTACAAAGGGACCTGCCATCCATACACGGGAATGCATGGACGTCCTAATCCACATAGCACGTGGGGACCACTTGTACACACTGACTCACATCACACATGGGAACACAGGAGGACATGCTGACTCACATTGCCCGCAGGGACACACAGACATGCTAATCCACATTGCACAGGGGAAATCACTCAGACACACCAATTCATCACACATGGGAACACAAGAGCACTGACTCACACTGGGCACAAGGTTACATGCGCACAGGCTCTGACCCATACTCTGTGCATCTGTGCGTCAGGGAGTATGGGTCAGAGCCTTTAAGGCATGATAGCATGCACACACACATACACACAGTTAGCTGCATGATAGTATGCACACACACATACACACAGTTAGCTACATGATAGCATGCACACACACATACACAGTTAGCTGCATGATAGCATGCACACACACATACATACAGTTAGCTACATGATAGCATGCACACACACATACACAGTTAGCTACATGATAGCATGCACACACACATACACACAGTTAGCTACATGATAGCATGCACACACACATACACAGTTAGCTACATGATAGCATGCACACACACATACATACAGTTAGCTACATGATAGCATGCACACACACATACACAGTTAGCTGCATGATAGCATGCACACACACATACACAGTTAGCTGCATGATAACATGCACACACATACACAGTTAGCTGCATGATAGCATGCACACACACATACAGTTAGCTGCATGATAGCATGCACACACACATTCACAGTTAGCTGCATGATAGCATGCACACACACATACACAGTTACCTGCATGATAGCACGCGCACACACATACATGCACAGCAAATGCCCCTCATTCTTTGGCTGCTCGGTTACACAGACTGGCACTGGGTGAGCAGGGCACTCATCCCACACCCCTCTGAGGGCTGTGGAGGGGTCTGGAGCAGACACAGCAGGCAAACCCTTTGAGGAGGTGCTGGGGTCACTTGAGGTCACTGAACTGAGCTCCTGAGGGAGGCAAAATGTGGGGATAGGTACCCTAGGTCCCACAGGTACCCTGGGTCCCCCAAGACCCCAAAAGTTGAGGTTGGGATGAAAGTGCCATGCCTCAGTTTACCCATGTGAAATGGAAATAGAGTCTCATGAGGGTTAAATGAGTTAAAACATGCAAAAGTGGCTCAGTGCCTGTAGCTCAAGCAGCTAGGGTGCCAGCCACATACACCAGACCTGGCGGGTTTGAATCCAGCCTGTGCCTGCCAAACAACAATGACAACTATAACTAAAAAATAGTCCAGCATTGTGGGGGGTGCCTGTTATCCCAGCTACTGAGGAGGCTGAGGCAAGAGGATTGCTTAAGCCCAAGTGTTTGTGGTTGCTGTGAGCTGTGACACCACAGTACTCTACCCAGGGCGACAGCTTGAGACTCTGTCTCAAAAACAAAAACAAAAAAAATCCCAAACATGCTAAGCTCATGGTCTGGTGCAGTGTGACAGTGGAGGCTGCTTTGGCAATCTGCTGGGATCCAAGAGATAAGGGCACTGAATATTCATCTGAGCTTTCTCAGGGCCTGCCACACTTCTCCAAAACCTTCTAGGAGGGAAGTGAGTATCACTGCTCTAACTTCATCCCTCTCATCTTTGACAGGAAAGCATAAAGGCATTTCCTGCCTCAGGCTTCTTTTCTTCCCTGGCTGGTCCTTCAAACACCTCCAATGTAGGCACACAAGTTAAGTATAGGTCTCCCCAACCCCTCTTCCTTTCTTTCCATCTCATGAGAAGAAAACATCCCTCCTTCTCTCTAAGGCTACCTATAAAATGTGTGGAAAGAAAAATATTTAACATGCACACCACCACTGTCTTGTTGCCTAACCTGTGGCCAACATCCCAGCCCTTTCTCAAGCCAAGTAGCTCTCCAGGCGGTATCTACCAATCAGTAAAATCAGTTTGCTACTCCACATCTATACATTGCCCAAGGTCCAGCTGATAACCCTGGCCTTGCGGAACCTTTGGTCTGAGAGTCAGACATAGGGTATCCAACTGATTTAGATCTAAGCTGCCCTAAATTTCTGGAACTCCTTAAAAACCACAGAGCCCCGAGTTAACCAAAGTCAGTCTTGCTCTTGGGAAGAAGGTTGTGAGTGTGGTGTCATGATGAGGCTTTGTTTTATTTACCTTGTGGTGGCCTCTAGCCTCTCTCAATCTGTGGGCCTCCCGCGAGAACACCGGGTAGCAGAGTTCCCATGACACCCAACCGTGGGAGCCACCCAGCCCCTTTTTGATGTGGGACATGCTGTTTCCTCCCAGTCAGTGAGAACATCCTTCTGCTTGGACAAGTGACTGCTGCCCGCAGGCCTCCCGGAAGAGGGGAGGACTGGCCATCCTCTGCTCTACCTTCTTGAGGCCCAGCCTGGCACAGAACCTGAGGAACTCCTCAAGTCCCCCTAAAATCTATTCTGACCAGGAGGTGGGCCTGGGCCATGCTGGTTTCTGCTGCCCTTTCCAGCCTTGTATCAGATCAAGTCTGTCCTCTGCTCTCCATGCCCCTGTGGTTCCCCTCTTGCTCATCTGACCTCCTGACCGGGTCCTGCCTTCTAAGCCTCACTTTCTATGTTATTCATCTCTTGCCATGGTCTTTCCATGGCTCCTCAGCATGCCAGGCACATTCTCACTCCAGGGCTTTTGCATGATATCCTCATGCTCCCTCCTTCAGGCCCCTGCATTGTCCTTACCTTAATATTTTCATAGCACCAATCATGATGGGATGTTATATACGAAGTCTTTAAGCATACCAGGCCCCGCGTGTTCTGGCCCATCCCTGCCTCTGCA
Organism: Loris lydekkerianus; assembly: GCA_963574355.1. Taxonomy (NCBI): domain Eukaryota; kingdom Metazoa; phylum Chordata; class Mammalia; order Primates; family Lorisidae; genus Loris; species Loris lydekkerianus. The sequence continues at coordinate 5,538 of CAUYPK010099220.1, forward strand.
ACCTTACCTCGCATTCCTTCATCCCCCACTCCAGACATACTAGCTGCTTCTCTAACACATGAGCATGGTCTTTTTTTTTTTTTTTTTCTCTTCAGTTTTTGGCCAGGGCTGGGTTTGAACCCGCCACCTCTGGCATATGGGGCCAGCACCCTACTCCTTTGAGCCACAGGTGCTGCCCTCATGACCATGGTTTTTTAACAGTCTTTGTACCTGCTGTGTCCCCACCTGGAAGGCCTTACCCCCAGATCCTGAATGGCTGTCTCACTCACATCTCTGCTGAAATGTTACCTCACTAGAGACCTTCCTGACCACTTGACTCCACCATTAGTATCCAGCACATAGTAGATGTTCAATAAACACTTTTTGCATGAAAGAAGGAAGGAATGGATTTTGTGGGCACGTTCTGAGTGGCTGACTCATGGGCACATGCTGGGGGCACATTCTCCCCATGCGTTCTCTGCACACATTTGCAGTGAGCCTTGAAGCAGGTGTCCGAGGGAAACTTCCTTCACAGCTTCTAGTACCTAGAGGAACATGTCTTTGCACTGCCTTGCTTTCTAGTTGTGTAGTTCCTTTCCTATGTCTTCCATAGAGTAGTGACTTGCTGTTTAGTGCTGGAACCAGGATTTGTGCCCAGCATGTGATGGCAATGCTACATGAAATCAAGCTATGCCATCATGGCTTAGAGGCAGAGGCCGGAAGCCCTGATAGAAAAAAAATCTCCCCGGGATTAGTCTGGGAAAGAGGGTTGGGGTTGTTTGGCCCTCTTTCCCACCAAACAAGAGCAAAGGCATGTTTCACACCTGCACTGGGTAGAAGACAGTGTGCATAGGCAGGATGAAATAATGCAGGCAGACTTTCCTGCTTGCTGTTCCGGACACTGTTCCACGCCCTCTTTGGTCTGGGTGCCTTCCCCTGCCTGCCCATGCTGCTTATCCCTGATTGACATCTGCCCTTTGATGGGAAGCTCAAAGAGCACTGTCTCCATGAGGCCTTTTCTGATCTACCTCAAGAGAATTCATATCCAGTCCTTCCTTTAATCACCAAGGGACTATGTTTGTCTTTTTATGTGAACACAAGCATTTTATGCCTTGCTTTCTAGTTGTATAATTCCTTTTCTGTGTCTTCCATCAGACCCTGAGCTTCTGGAAATGTGTCTGACCCAGCCCCATAACTCTAAGATTGGTGCGAAATGAATTCTCAGTAAATAGTGAATGGAGGAGTTAAACCAAATAAGAAACCAGTCTACTAGCTCTGTGGTCTCTTCAGAGGGGGGCCTACTGTCCTTAGAAACAGTGGTTCTAATTTCAAATGTCAATTCCCTATCCTAGACATGGATAGAGCAGGGATGTCAAATAGATGACATGCATACCACACTGCTGATCTCACATCCAGGGCAGGCATCACCAATCACCCCTTACCACTAAGCCAAGATGCAAATTCAGAATCCTCCTCAATATAGTGCTCCAAGAAGTTACTGCCATTGGTGCAGAGATAACAACTATTTGAGAGATGAAATCTATTTGTCATTTAGTTTGCAGATGATGGGACTGAAGCCCAGAGGGGAAATGACTTCAGTAAGGTCACCCAGGTGGTTAGTGGTGCAGCTGGGGCCTGGATTTTCTGAGTCAGAGGCCAGAGCTTACCCTGCAGGCTGGTCTCTGTGCTTTAGGGGTGAGCTGAAGCCTTTGAACTGGACCCGGGAGCTGGCTCTGTCCTGGGCAGGCTGGATCAGAGGCTTATGAGGAGGTCCATTTGCCTGTTCTAGTCATCTCTCTCTGGCTATTAGAGCGAGGGGTTCAGGGCCCCAGAAAAGCAGGAGGCCACTCTGACATCCCTCTAGGGCAGCTGACTTTCTATCCTTCCACCTATGTCTGGTCCACGTGCCTTTCCTCTGGCCTTCAGCAGGGCCCAGAATTGTCACATTCTCTGATGATGTTTTCCAGAGCTTCAGACACCCTTAGGATACCTGGCCCTCACCCAGCAGCCCCTTGGGGAACCCTGGGAGGCTCATGGCTAAGTCATTTGAGTCCAAGTGGGTGAGGAAAGGGCAGAAGTGAAACTTCCATGTCATAGACAGAAGGAAGTTGACGAATGCTTTGGGGACCCTCATACTCTCCTTTTCTTCTTTTCTGAGGTCCCTGCCAGGGCCTAGGTCTGATCCTGTGGCCTTCCTTCTACCTTGTAGCTGAATCCCTGTCCCCTCTGGTCCTGGAGAACCCAGGCTGGGGCCAAGTTCCTACCCTAACCCCTCTGCAGGGTCTTAAAAGATGAAACAAGCCCAGGAAGACTGGGTGTCCCTGGGACCACCCAGGCATGCTGTCTGAGCTTTTATGGGCCTCAGTTTCCCCTCTGTAAGATGAGACCCCCCTTACTCCTGCCCCCATTCACCTTCTAGGGATTAAAGAGTAAAAACATCCCCTAGAGGGACATTGTGATGTGCTTGGCATTTGGGGTTCAGATTTACCTAGAGGCTTAGAGGCTCGAGGTCACTCCCTTCCACCCTCATGGTCCCCCAGCCCACCTGTTGCTCTGTCTGTTGGGGGCCCAGGTAGGGGAGGGGAAGGCAGGGCTGGCTGTTCCCACGGCCTGGGGCAGACACGTGCACACAGGAGTGTGTGATTTGGCCTCCCAGGGAGCAGGGCAGGAAGTGCTTCAGGTGGGGGCTGGGGTGGGGGGAGTGTTTGGTTTGACCTTGTGGCAGGCAGAGTTTCAGCCTCCACCTCCACCACACACCAGCAGGGCAGGAAAAGGGGGGAGGGTGGCAGGCCAGAGGCCTGGGGGTCCGTGACTTTCCACAGAGTACCTCGCAGTTCTTTAACATTTTCAAACCGTTTAAATGTACTGTGCAGCGAAATAAAGAGGGGGTTCTTTTAAATAAAAACATTAAATCACTGCAAGAAATTAAAAAAAAAAAAAGAAAAAGGAAGGAAAACACCAAAGCACACCCACCACAACAAAGTCCATCTCCCCTGTCTCCTGCTTCAGCCCTGACTGTGGTCTACTCTCAACATTCAGAGTTAGCTTGTTAAAGTCACACCAGTCTCCTTTTAGCTTAAGGCTCTGAAGGCCTGGATCTCATGCAGAGTCAAAGCCAAGGTCCTCACCACAATCTGCCAGGCCCTATGTGACAGACTCCCTTTCCCCTCTGACTTCTTTTCCCACCACCCACGCACACAGCCTTCTCAGAAATACCAGGACTGCCCCTGACTCAGGACCTTTGCACAAGCCACCCCTGATGTCTGGAATGCTCTTCCCTTCTTTGGTCTCTGGGTGATTTGTTTCTTAACCTCCCTCATTCTTTGCTCAAATGTCATTTTCTCAGTGAGACCTTTCTTAACCTCTTTATTTAAAATGACATCCTTCATATCACTTCCTACACCCTTCCCTTCTTTATTTTTCCTCTGTAGCAGTTACTATTTTCCATCATATTCTAGAATTTTCTTATTTTGCTTATTGTTTGTCTCCTGCCAGGAATGTGAGCTCCAAGAGAGCAGAGATTGTCTGTTTTAGTTCACTGCTATGTCCCCAGAGCTCCCAACAGTGCCTGGCATACAGCAGTTCTTAATAAATACGGATTAATTAATTAAAACCCAGACAAACATATGCCATGAAGAAAGTAAAAAGAAACTCCAAACGAAGGAAACAATGACAGTCAAAGGGTTAATTAATGCAGGGAGCGCACTTGCAAATCAATAAGGAAGGAATAAACAGCACAGAGAAGGATAAGCCAGGGAAATAAACAAGTTGGCAAAAGAAGACAACACTCATGGTTAGTAAGCAGGAAAAATGTTCAGGCTCAACTCAAGGTATGAAAACTTACATGACACATCTTTAACAACAATCAGGTTGGCAATGCTGTGCAACTCTGATAGAGATAGGGGTGGGAGGATGGGGATGGATTTAACATGGCCCTGTTGCCAGTTACATTTGACAGGTACAAAAACTGAAGACCAGAGGGAGCTCAGCTGGGGTCACACAGAAATCAGAGAGAGGTTTCAGAACCATGATCCAAAACAGCCTGGGCAGGCTGGGGGTGGGGCACCCCTCAAACCCTGGCCAACTTGGGATTCTGAATTGAAATCCTAATTTCGTGATCTTGAGCAAGCATCTTAGCCTTTAGAGCCTCAGTATCTTCAGGGGAATAAAAAGACCTGCCACCTTGAGTTGCTGTGAGAATTAAGAGAGACGATGCTCGTAAAAGCCGTAAAATGGAGCCTGAGACATAGTGAGTGCTCAAAACTGGAAACAGGCCCACAGCTGTCCCTCTCCCCCCACCCACCACGTGTGTGGAAACTCTGAGTGTGGTTCCTCTGCACTGGACATTGACCCCTCAGGAGACAGGGCAGATCTTCCCCACCCCCACCTGATAACCCCCCTTCCCCTGGCCCAGGCTGCCAGCTGGCTTTCCGCCCCTGTCACAGGGGCAAGTGGAAAAAAAAAAAAAACAGCCAGGTGGATGCTGTGTCCCCATGTGACCCCAGGCAAATCAATCCCTCTCTCTGGGCTTCCTTCCTGTCTCCAACCAAGGCTGAGGTGAGGATGCAGGTGAGAAGAATGAGGTCAGAGGTCCCTAAAGAGCTCACTTCCCCCTTGCACACTGATGCTGAGGGAGGATTTTGAGGGGGTTCTGCAGCTCCATTAGCCCCGCTAAGCCTGCACGTGTGACAGGTGATAGGTTTAGCCCTTTGGGGCAGATGGAGAAACTGCGGCTAGAGAGGTGAAGCCCCAAATGTGCCCAAAGTTGCCCAACCTGGAAAAGACTCTGGGTTTGTTTGAGTCCAGCAGGAGAAGAGGGAAGGAGGAGAGAAGGAAGGAGGGGAAGAGGAGAGGCTGAGAGGACAGGACACGGTGGGAGAGGAGGAGCAAGAGACAGACAGGGAGACACAGAGAGATACAAAGGGAGAGATCAGACACACCATTAAGGGCTGAATTGAGTCCCTCTCTAACCCTCAGGACCTCAGACTGTGACTGTGTTTAGAGATAAGGTCTTCAAAGCACTAATTAAAATGAGGCCATCAGAGTGGCCCTAATCCAGTAGGACTAGTGTCCTCATAAGCAGAGGAGATTAGGATATGGACAGGTGCAGAGGGAAGACAAGGTGAAGACCCACGGGGAAGATGACAAGCTGCAGAGGGAGGCCTCAGAAGGAACCAGCACTGCTGACACCCTGATCTCAGACCTGAGCCTCCAGAACCGTGAGAGAATATGTTTCTGTTGTTCAATCACCCAGTTTGGGCCACTTTGTTACAGCAGCCCCAGCAAACTGATACAGACTTAAAAACACAGACAGAGAGATTGGGAGGAGCAGGGTCATGAAGTGGCCTGGGGGCCAGGGCAGGGTGAGGAGGCCTGGCTTCCTTGCCCCTCCTAGGCTGCACCTAGGCCTCAGTTGCCTTGGCAATGAGAAACATCAGCCTGGAGGAGCCAGTGTCTGCTACTTCCTTCCCGTCCTCCCCTCCCCTGGCATCAGGCTTGCATGGGTCCTACCCCTTAACCAACACTGAGCTGGGGGGGGGGTCTTTAGCTCTGGACTTCCTTGGAGGTGGAGGGGTGGCAGCCTTGACACAGCTTGTGTGCTTGGGGAGGGTCTGCCAGAGAGGCTGGGTGAGACTGAGCAGAGCCTTCATGTGTCAGGAAGGTGAGGGAGCCCTTGCTAGTTATTTTTCCCCCATCTCCTACTTTCCAGGCTAATGTCTGAGCTCAGGGAGGCTCAGAAACCATCCCCAAGGGGAGGGGCAGAAGAAATGACGACAACTGTTGGGGATGAGATGTTTAATTATTGGGGTGGCAACTCCAAGAAGAAACCTTTCTCCTCCTGACAGCCCTCCTGAGCTCAAGCACACTGTATAGCACGCTGCCCCATTGCTGGCAGCACCACACAGTCTAGCTCTGTACCCCCATTTGGAAAGAAAATCTCAGCCCCAATGTTCTATAATGGAGCCTCTATCTGTTTATCATCTCCAGAACCTATCTCCACTGCTTTGCACTTGGAGTGCCCTGTGTGGGATGCCCTTCCCCTCTCACTGGCACCTCACACCTCCCTTAAAGTTGCACATGCTGCATGTGAAACTTAGTAAATGTAGAATGTAAATGTCTTAACACAATAACTAAGAAGATGCCAGGAAGGCTATGTTAACCAGTGTGATGAAAATATGTCAAATGGTCTATAAAACCAGTGTATGGTGCCCCATGATCGTGTTAATGTGCACAGGTATGATTAATAATAATAAGAAAAAAATACATGTTACTATAAAAAAAAATGTTGCACATGCTGCTCCTTCTGCCTGGAACAGCCTTTCTCCACACTGGCTACCTCCTCCCAGAGGTCCCCCTGACCACCTATCCCATCCACTGCTTCCACAGCTCTTCCCTCTAGCTCCAGGAGTCATGTCCATTTACTCCTTTACTTCCTACATGCTTGTCCATCTCAATGCGTCATCAGGACATGGGCCTCGTTCCTCTTGTTCAGCTTGTTCAATTACATAGCCACAATGCCTATTTGGAGAAGTAACACCAGGCAACAAAAGCTGAGTAATTCTCAGACTGTTCTAGAGCCAGTGGCCTTCAAAGATTTCATCAGTTAAACATGCAGAGATGATGCACAAGGTTCATGGAACAGTTCTTATCTTCACTATGGATGATACCCGCTGATATTTTCTGTTCTATTCTACTCTATTTTATCCTATTCTTTCTGTTCTATCCAAAGAAAATTCTGGTTACAACTTTCTGATTTCTTAACCCACTTGTGGATCACAATACTACTCCAGAGAGAAGTTCTCAAATTTGTGCTATAGAGGTATCTGAACCTTTCCTGGTTTTGACCCCTCCCACACCCACCTAGGCTTGTTGTCCCACTCTTTTTGTCATTCTGGGACATATAGCCCCTTTTGTCAGAAGGCAGCCAGGGCCAGGCTGCTATCTACAAGGAGTCATAACTGGTGCTACAGCCCCCCCAGGGATCACCAGATGGTGAGTCTCTCCTGCAGCTCTGGGCAACACTCCCCTGAGAAACCTTCCCTCACCCCCTCAGGTCTCCTCTCCATTGGCAGTGGGCCTGTCCTCATCTGGGCTCACAGAGGGGGCCACCTCTGTCCCCATGACCCTCTCCTACAGAGGAATGACCTGGAGGGGAAGGGGGAGAGAGGGGAGAGGCAGGCAGGTGGTGGTGGCTGCAGCCCTTCCCTAGAAAATTACAGTTCCCCAAGCCCCCATTCCAACCTTCCTCCTGGATCAAAAGTAGTCCTAACTGCCAAAGCTTCACTGCTGCAGGCACACACTGTTTCCACACGTGGTGAATTTGGCACCCATTTGACAGATGATGAAACTGAGGCTCAGTGAAGGGGAGTCACTCACCGGAGATCTCACAACTCAGAAGTGGCCAAGAGTTTGCACCCAGGAAGTCAGACTCTCAAAGGAAGGAAAGGGCAACAAAGTTGTCTAGTTTAGGCTCTCAATCCTTCCTTTTCCTAAGCCGTGGTTGCTCCTTAATAAAAAGGGGTGGCCTAGGATAGGGTGACCCTAAAGGTTACATCCAGATCTGACCTGTTAAACAATCCCCCAGGCCATGCCATGGTGATTTATACAGAGTTGGCTTTTGTCACCATGCTCCTCTTCCTCCTTTTAGGGACCACAGCCCCCAACCTCCTGGTCTTTTCTCTTTTGATCTGACCCAAATTTGAGGTCTTTGCTCTTCCCCCTTATGGCCACTCAATTCCCTCAGGGTCTGGTCTTCTGTTCACACTGACTAAATCTGGGCTCCAGCGTGGGCAGCTGATAGCTGCTCACTGTGTCCTGAGGTTTAGGACACCTTAACCAGGAATTTCCAAACTTGGTAGGACCTGGGTTCCGTTCTTCAATGAATTCTTGCTGGTAAAGCCAGTTCATAGAAATTTTTTCAAAGAGGGCTGCTTTGGCTAAAACAAGAAGAGCTCCTGGCTCCTGCCTGCCTGATTTCCAATCTCTCCAGCCCTCATTATTGCAGGTTGCCCCAGGGGTCCCTGGAGCCCAGTTTAAAAACCATAGTATTAACCCACATGATGGTGATATTTCAGGTGGGGCCTATAGGGGAAATACTTTGGACAAGCAGCTAATGCTTGCTTAAGCCACATGTGGGATAGGCATAGACTGGGACAAGGACAGATTGACTCTGAAGTCATCTAAAAATCCTAAAACAGCACAACACAGACTCTGGAGTCCTACAGGCCTCAGCTCTAATTACTCCTCTTCCCAGGGATGACCCTGAGAAGATACCATACTTCTCCCAGCCTCAGCCTCCCCATCTGTAATATGGGCATGAGAGAATTGATGGGGAGAATAAATGAGGCGATGCAGATGAAGAGTTTAGCAAATAAACATGGGATAGGCACAGTTGTGGATGTTGTTATTACGGACCCATCACTTGTGAATTGTGTGATCTTGGGAAAATGACTAACTCCCTGCTTCAGTCTCCTTATCTGTAAATTGGACATAATGGCACCGACCTCACGGGGTCCTTGAGCATCAAGATAAATGCGTGGGAACATGTTAAGATGCTTAGTTAATGCTTGGCACAGAGTGCATACTTAATAGATGCTCTACATTACTCGTCATCATCGCTGTGATCTAATTCTGTGCTCTGGCCCTAGTGAGCAGCTACCGCCGGGCTTGGTCCTTGCCTGCCGGCGACAGACACAGAGTCTTACCCCCGTCCCGTCTTACCCCGGAGGGATGGAGGCGCGCCCGCTCACGCTGGTGGCGCGCTGGGGTCCCGGCCGGTTGAGGTTGTTCTGCCCCGGGGTGGGCGCGCCGCTGGGGGCGCTCGGGCTCCGCGGGGGCGCCGTGGGGGTCGATGCGGGCTCCGTAGGGCCGGCAGCCGGCGCGGCCCAGAGAGCGGCGCCAGCGAAGGTGGCGCTGGGGCGCACAGCGAGCGCGCCAGGCGGCCCTCCAGGGGGAGGCGGCGGCGCAGGGGGCGCCTTACGGCGCTGCGAGGCCAAGATGGCATTGGAGGCGGCACGCGTGCTGTTGACCAGCAGGCACTGCTGGCACGAGCAGGGCTGGCCCGAGCTGGCGCCCACGGGCCACGACTGAGACTTGGGAATGGAGCCGACGGTGAGCGGGTAGGCCAGGTCCAAGCGGCGGCGCAGGCGGCGACGCCGGCGCGTCTGGCGGTTCATCTGCGACATACTGTTGAAATAGATGAGGTAGCAGAAGCCGAGCGACGAGAGATCGAGCCACGGGTGCTGCTTCTCGTAGGCGTTCTGGATGGTGATGCAGATGTCCATGTCGTAGGCCGTCCATGCACCGCCGTCGTTCTCCCATTCCCACACGATTCCCTTGCCCGGTGCCGACGACGGGTCGTAGAAGTTGCGTCGCACCGGTCGCATGGTGCCTGCGCTCGGAAAGGGGAGGGGCAGACAGCCAGAGAGGAGAGGGGTGTCAAGACAGGCTCTGAAGTAGGGGCTTCACAGGCTCCGGAGGGTTGGGGAAAGACGAGGGGGTTGGGGGCTGTTCAGACGACAAGGTGGGGACAGGCACAGACGGAGAGCAAGGCCATGTGGAGAGGTGGGTGGCATGCAGTGCTTCTTTCCTTCATTAGTTCACTGATCATTCAATAATTGTTTCATTAGTTCATTCATTTATTCATGCCTTAGTCACATATACCTGTGTTTCTCCCTTCATTCATTCAATACGTCTATCCTTAGTTCCCCCATCCTGTTTGCAGTCACTCATGCTGCTTTTTATTCACACCTGCAGGTATTCTCCAACCTCAGCTCACTCCTTCATTCACCTCCACCCTATTTAAAAGTACACCCCCATTCTTTCCCCTCTCTCCTTCCCTGCTCCATTTTCCCCATGAGGTGTACTTTATATTTTACCCATTTTTCTTGGTTTCTGTCTCCTGCTAGAATGTAATCTCCACAGAGGTAGGGATTCTGCTTTATTTACCGCTGTGTCTCAGTGCACTGTGAGCACTTGCACTCAGTAGGTGCTCAAGAGATATTTACTGAATGAATGAAATGTGTAAGCTAATGAATCTATCCATTGGGGTTCAGTTATTCTCTTATTCCTCCATTCACTGTGCTCACCCCTGCATTAACCATTACTTTGCCCACTTTTTTTTTTTTCATTTGTTTGTTCATTTGTTCCTTCCTTCAAACATTTTCTGACTGTCTGCTCTTTGGAGGGCTCCACACTTAGTGTTCATTCAGGAACGCCATGATAATCTAGCCAGGTGGGTATGTACGCACCCCCGTCAAGAATGAGGGCACTGAGGATTTACTGCCAACCACTGCTCCATGTTTACCAAAGATCCAGGTGCTCCCTGTGATCAAGGCTCAACAAGAAACTCTGGGTTCACCAGAGATATCTTAAGTTCCAGACTGTAGAACTTCTCAGAGCCTTTGGTGTGCTCTGTGTCTTTTGGCTGGTGCAATGAAAGACTTTTGCTGGGTTCATTCAGCATGACTGCAGAAATGCTGCACACTTGACTGCTCCTCCACTGTGGGCAAGTTCCCTTAGGACTCCCCAGGCCTCAGTGGCCCCATCTTGAAAATGGGATGGTGTTAATCATGAGCCATTCCTCCCCTGTTACACAGACATTTTGGTAGGATTCAGTTAGAATAGCCACAGAGGATCTGTGTGGGGCCCCAGGGGTAGGAGGCCGACAGACCTTTTCCAGTCCTGACTTCTTGACTTTCTATCTCTGATTGCAGTCAGGTGACTCAACATATATGAGTTATCTCATCCTGAAAATGGGCATGAGTACTTACTTTCCTTGAGGATTTGCTAAGAGTATCAACAAAGATAAATACAGTCTCTACTCTGATGATTGCAAAATCCGCACTCTCCAGTCTCATCCTGAGAGCCAGGTTCACATAATCAGCTGCCTGCTTGACATCTCCCTGGGGGAGCTCTAACAGGCGCCTCAAACTCAGCTTGGCCAAAGTGGAGCTCTGTTCTCCCCTGCCCCAAACCTGCGCCTCCTGGAGTCTCCCCATCACAGTTCCTGGCAGCTCCTCCTTCTGGCTGCTCATCCTTGGACTCCCAAACCTTGGACTCACCTCATCCTTGATTTCCTACCTCATATCCCGTATCTAGTATGTTGGTAAATCCAGTCATCTCCGCCTTCAAATACACCTGCATCTGACTGTGGCTCTCCAATGCACTCACACTGCCTGGTCCATGCCACCATATTCCTTGCTTGGACTATTGCAGTAGACTGATGACTGGTCTCTAATACAACCCTTGCCCTCATAATCTTTTCCCATACAGCAGGGGAACACAAGTCAGATCACATCCTTCCTCTGCTCAAAAATCCTCCAGGACTTCCATTCACTTGTTATAAAAACCAAAAGTCCTGATCATGTCCTAGAAATCCCCACATTGTGAGGCCCCATCTTCCTTTCTGACTTATTCCTCACCTTTCCCCTCACTTGCTCTACACCAGCCGCCCTGCTCTACTTGCTGTTCCACTGTTCAGCCTCAGGGCCTTTGCACTCACTGTTCCCCTGCCCGGCATATGCCCTCGCCATTCCCAGATGTCCTCATAGTTTCCTTCCTTCTTTCTTGCAGACATGTGTTCAAATACCACCTCTTTGGAAAGACCTTCCCACACCACCCCTTTAAAATGGCTGCCCTCCTATTGCTATCTTTTTAGATGGCTTCATTTTCCTTCCTGGCACTTAGCACTAGCTCACATGATCTATTAATCACATGCTTTCTTTATACTCTGTCTCTTCCTACTAGCTGTCAGCTGTGAGCTCAGGGATCTTGTCTGTTTTGCTCACTGCTGTGTCTCCAGTGCCTGCACACAGTAGGCCCTCACTACATGGACGGTATTTCCATTGTTAATTGGCATCTCTCCAAGGTGCCTAGCCCATGGATCTGCCGCCATGGTGCTCCCGAGGATCCCCTTCTCCCTTCCTCAGGCTTCTCTTTCCTGCCATGGGAGAGTCTTTGGAGTCTCCAGACTGACTGTTCCTCACTTGTGTCCCTACTCAGGGCTAATGAGCTGGTCCTCTGCCCTCTTCTCTGTTAGAATCCCATGAGCTACAGACCACCACCTGCCAACTGAACAGACCTGGGGAAATGGAGGCACAGAGCTGTTGACATGAGTGAGGCAGGGTGGAGGGGCTGTGTAGGTGGGACTGGCAGCCCGGTCCCAGGAAATAAGGTCCCTGGGCTCCTATGATGTTCCAGCCAATCATCTGAAAACTTCTCCTGGGGCCTCCGGGTCAGCCTCATTCTAATGTCTGATTTATCATTTCAATTGCATGTGAGCATATTGATTTCTTCCCTAGCAATGGTGTTTCCTCCAGGACAGGCCTGAGAGGGAGGGGATTAGTAAGAGAGAAATCCCTGGATCCTGTTCCCACTTGCTCCTGTGTGCTGTCTTCCCCTTTCAGGGTCTCAGTTTCCCCACTTGCAAGATGAGGTTTGTGATGGATAATCTTCAAGTCTGATGTATCTGAAATATTATTACGAACTTCCTGGCAAGGGTGAAGGTGCTGGGAAGTGCTTGGATGGGAAGGGCAGAGATGGGAACTTGCCTTGTTTAACTAACTCTGTGTAGCAAGTCCTGAGCTAGTCAGGGTAGGTGCAGAGTGAAGTGGTTTAAGCAACTTAGAAGTCTTGCAGGCCTTGTGTGAATCCTGGCTCCATACGTAGCCTCAGTGTACTTATCTGTAAAATGGAGATATACCTACTGCAAAGAATTACTGGGGGGACAAAATAACATGACATAACACATGGCACAGGTGCTTAGTGGAGCACTTGGCACTTAGTAAGTACTCAATGAATGTTAGGTGCCATGGTTGTTATTGCATATATTACTCACTTTCACCCTCCTCCAGCTCTTGTTCACTTGGTGAACTCTTATTCATCCAACAAAGCCCTTCACATGCCCAACACTTCTTCCAACAAGTGCTATAGTTGGCTTTTTATTGTATGTCTATCCTTGGGGAACTGTCATTAAATTATTTGTTTTGGTTCTTAATCATCCTCACTGGTTGATAACTTTTTGGAGGACAAGGACCTGGCCAGATCCACAACTCTGTTTTAAGAGCATTAGGCACAAAGCCCGGTGCAAAAGAGGCATCTGCAACTGGACAGGGCAACCTATTTGGCACATGTGGGGGCTCAGGGAGAGCGGGGAAAGGGAGAGTTGGGTTTGATGGAGTGGGAGTGGAGGCTGGAGAAGCAGCCTGTGGGGGCAGTGGCAAAGCTTCATGAGGTCCGTGGGGAGGACTCTCATGTGGGGCAGAGGGTTTCCAAAGTCAATGTTGGCCAGCTCTGCAGCAAAGGACTCTGGGAGCTCATCAGGGCCAGCCAGCCCAGGCCTCCCTCTCTCCAGGGCTCTATTTACCAGGTATCGATTTTCCTGCCTGTTTACTGGTAGTTATTAAAGGCTGTGTCCCTGGAGTCCTTTTGAAATGAGATTGGAACCTGGAGAGCTGGAGTAATTAGGGCAGCTGCTGTCCTCCCACTGGGCCCTGCACCCTGCAGCGCCCGCTGCTGCCCGGCTGCCCATCCATCCACCTCTTGGGCCCAGGCTGGCCATGAACCAGGCCAAGGGGAGGCAGCCAGTTCCCTGACGACCTGCTTGGACGTTGATCTCAAGATTTCCAAGGGAGCAGTGGTGGAAATGTTATTTCTCCTCAGTGGCCTTGGCCTAGATTTTTAGCCAGAACAATGGGTCTAAGAAGGGGCTGGAGGTTCTTTAGCCTGGGAGATGGGCAGGGTTTCAGGTTGGTGGCCTAGAGGTGAAAGCAGACCTCACCTCTCCCTGGGCTCCAGGCATCTGGCTGTGTCTGCCCCAGTGTCTGCATCTCTGTGGCAGTTAGAGACCTGTGTCAAGAACAAGTGCCCTTTCTGGGCTGGTGTCTGTGTGTCTGCTTCTGTCACATCCCCCCTTCCCTTCCTTCCCCAGTTTCTTAGCAATGTTTGGCTGAAAAATTATAATCTTCTTCCAGCTGAATTAAGGGGAGAGGGCTTTGGTCAATGTTAGCAGGAGGGTTGCAAGAGCTGGGTCCCCTGAGATTGAGTGTGGGGGCGGCCACATACATAGCAGCCAGTGACCACTTAGTGCCTGGTGAGAGAGCGGGACAGAGAGACACGGAGAGACACACACGCCCAAAGAGACTGTCTGAAACAGGCCAAGACAAAAATGGACAATACTGAGGTGGATACAAGGACAGCTGGGGCTGAAGAGACAAAACAACTTTGAGAGACAAAAAGAAAGGAAAGCCTGGCTTGGCACTTGTAGCACAGTGGTTACGGTGCCAGCCACATACACCAAAGGCTGGTGGGTATGAAACGGGCCTGGGCCAGCTAAAGCAACAATGACAACTGTAACAACAACAACAACAGTAACATAGCTGGGCATTGTACAAGGCAGGCGCCTGTAACTTGGAAGTTACTTGGGAGGCTAAGGCAAGAGAATCGCTTAAGCCCAAGAGTTTGAGGTTGTGAGCTGTGACACCACGGCACTGTACCGAGGGTGACATAGTGAGACTCTGTCTCAAAAAAAAAGAAAAAGAAAGGAAAGCCTGAAACTGGCAGCTGAGACAATCAGGAAGCCCAGAGCAAGAGAGAGAGAGAGGAGTGAAGAGCAATGGGGTAGAAAATATCAAAATAACAAGAGTTAACTAACACTTAATGACACCTGCTACCATGCCAGGTGCTGTGCTTAGCAGTTGACCACCACTCATTCATTTTACCCACACACCATTTCTTCCAGGGAGGGACAAGGATTATTTCTATTTTACAGATGAGGAAACTGAGGCCTGGAGAGGGGAACTCTTGGGAGGGTGAGAGCAGAGGGCTGGGGATGATGCTCCACTCATGGAGTAAAAAAAGGCCCAGGTTGGATTGGTTCTAAGGGGTTCAGCTTAGTCAAGTGGTAGCCTAGTCTAGGATACTCCCAGTGACAGGGAGCTCACTACCTCAGCTTTCCCCTTACTTGCTTAGCTGTGTGTGGCTGGTACCCTGAGAGCATGGTCCTGATCTGACCTCCCAAGTCCCCACCTAGAGGAGGTATGTGTGGGTGTCTCAGCCCCCACCTCTTGGCCATAAGAGGCAGCTGACTCCAGGGAGGGGGGAAGGTTCAGAGCCTTCTTGCCTGCCCCTCAGACTCCAAATAGTTCATCCCTGAGCTGGGCCAGCCTCAAGGCCCAGCAGAGAACCCCTCCCTTTGGGGGTGGCTTCCTAGAGGGAAGTGATCTCATGTGGGGGCACCCAGACCCTGCCGGGAAAGGGGGCCTAGAAGGGGGGGCCCGTGGGAGGCAGTCATGGGACATCCTGTCAGGTGGGGGGCTGAGGCCTGTGACTGGGGGTTGGGTGATGAGTTGAGCATGATTGAGCACCCACTCCTGGATCTGGCCCCAGTGAGAGACTTCACTGAATCCTCCACCAACCCAGAAGCAGTAACAATAATAGTCACTCTCATTTTTCTAGATCCTAACAACCCTAGGGGGTAGGGACACTATCACCCCATTTTAGAGGTGAGGAAATAGGCATGGAACAGTTAGGGACATACCCAGGGGGATCTGTAGTTAAGCGGTCTAGCCCAGACTCATACCTAGGCTACCTGGCTATGCCTGACTGCTCTGATCTATTCTCATGAGCCCATGTCTGGAGGAGGAAACAGGCACAGGAGCTTACCCCATGATAAGTGACATAGCTGAGGTTCCAACCCAGGCTGCTGCATGACCTTCTGGAATAGCTGCCTCTCCTTTAATTCCCTGCTGATTATCTAAATGGCTGGTCAACTCCCTCTAACAATGCTGAGGACAACACAGCATTGTTGAGTATAAAAGGTCTGCTTTACTGAGTCCATCCACTGTGCTAAAGGCTTGCATGCTTCATCTCCCAGTCTCACAACAGCCCTAGGGGTATACATTATTATTAGCCCCATTTGGCAGCTGGGGAGACTGAGGCTCCTTGGGAAGATCGAAAGTTCCACTGAGGGCACTGGCCAGGCTGGGATTAGAGCTGCAGCCTGTGGATCCCAGCCGCCTGCTGGCTGCTGCCCTACATGCAATCGATCAATAACCCCACAGTATTCTGTTCCCTCCAAACTCTCCTCTGGGACTCGTCAAGCTAAGCTGTGGCCCATTAGTGGTTTCTGCACATTTGAAGCTGGCCCGCATACTCCAAGGGTGGTGCAGAGAGGATATGTGGAGATGGGGTCTCCAGCCTCACCTGGGGAAGGCTGAGGGGCTGTGTGGCCCTCATCCAGGCCCCCACCTCAGAGGCTGCTGGCAGTAGGTGGCAGGCTGTGGCACCCCATGGGCTCTGTGTGTGTGTGCATGCATGCGTGCACGCGCACACACACACACACACACACAAACACGCAGTGGAGTGGCTTTCTGGTCACCTGCTTTGCACAGTCAGTTCCAGCTGAGAGCAGGAAATGGAGGGGAAGGGAACAGAAGGGTCCTCTACCACCTCAAGCCCTCTGAGCTGGTCCTTTCGGGTCTGTGAAATGTGTGTAATAGTAATGATAACAGTAAACACAGAGGGCTGGGCGCTGTTCTGAGTGCTTCATACAAATTAACTCTTTTTGTTTGTTTTTTTGAGACAGAGCTTCAAGCTGTCACCCTGGGTAGAGTGCTGTGGCATCACAGCTCACAGCAACCTCCAACTCCTGGACTCAAGCGATTCTCCTGCCTCCACTTCCCAAGTAGCTGGGACTACAGATGCCCGCCACAATGCCTGGCTATTTTTTGGTTGCAGCCGTCATTGTTGTTTGGCGGGCCCGGGCTGGATACGAACCCACCAGCTCAGGTGTATGTGTCTGGCGCCTTAGCCACTTGAGCCACAGGCACCCGGCTCATGTAAGTCAATTCTTAATCCACAAAACAATTCTATGGGGCAGGTTTTTATGATGATAGTGTTAATAAATGTAAGATAATAATGATAACAAAAAACACTGTTATCATTGCCTTGTGCAACTGCTGAAGCACAGAGAGGTGCAGTGACTTACCCAAAGTCACATAGCAACCAAGGCAGGATTGAACCCCACCAGGACAGGAATTTCTCCCCACTCCCACTCCCCTTCTCTGCCCACACCACCATCACTGCTTGTCTGGACCATTGCAGGAGCCTCTGCCCTGTGTCACAACTTCCACTCTTTGCAGCCTCTGAACATTCTCACGTGGCAGCCGGATGAGCTTTCACAAACTCAAGTGTGACCATGTCACTTCTCTGCTTAACACCCATCAATAGTTCCCTAGTGCCCTTAGGAATCAGCCTAAGCACCTTAGCTCAGCCTCTGAAGCCCATTACAAGCTGTCTGCACAGCCTCACACTCTAACCACACCAAAATTCCAGCCATTCTCTCAACATGCCTTGCGTGGCTGTGCCTCTGTGTATTTGCACATGCTGTGCCTTCTGTCTAGAATACCTTCCACCCGCCCAACATCACTGCCCTCCCAGATGAGTTCTTTCTCAATCTTCCTGCCTTAGTGCAAGCACTCTGCCTTCTTGGAATGTTCTGGGCCATCCTTGGGGATAACCACTCCCTCCTTGGGGCCTGTGAAACACCTTGTACCTGCACTACCCCCATTAAATCACACAGCTCCCTAGGTGCTGAGGCATCCTTGTTCCCCATCCAAGGCTGGGCTGGTTTTCAACCTCCTTAACATCCTGCTGTAGCCAGGGACATAGGAAGGTAGGCACTTGGAAAATGCTACATGAATGAATGAATAACCAGACACACACAAATGAACCTAATTGAATGCTACACATGACTAGGCTGGAGGTTGCAAGCTGGTGTGGATGTGGTTTACTTCTGGTTCATGTGCTATTTACATTTTTAAAAAGTGGCCAACATTTAAAAATTAAGGTAGACTCCCACAAGTCTGGATTATAAAACTCCAATAATATCCAAGGATGTGGCCACAAAAATTGTCCTCCTTGGCAGCAGTTAGCGGAAGCTGAGTTATGCTTGCCTTATTCATGCCTTCAGGTATTTACTGAGCACCTACTGTATACCAGGCACTGGAGAACAAGATAGGTAAAAATCTCTGCCTTCTGAGACACTGCACATTTTCTATTATTTGTAAGCATCTAAGTTTGCAGTCTTTGCATAGTTGGGCAAGCTGAGCCACAGAGAGAGAAACTCAAGCAAGATGAGCTAGCAAATTAGAGACAGATCTCCAACTCAAGCCCACTGACTGCCATTTTCATGGGACCAGGTGGCATGAATGAACCCTCATTCCTAGAGCAGAGGAATCTGAGATGCTTACTTACCCCAGCTAGAGGTGGTGCTCCATGATGGTGCCATTTTGGGTAAACCCTGTGCTTCCCCTGACAATGTTCTGCTTGCAGTTGGAGGGGGAAAAGACAAAGGTTCAGTGGCGACGGGCCTGGCCTGTCATCAGGACAAGAGGTGGCTTTGCTGCAGCTGCTGACAGGACTGTCCTGGCCACCTCCTTTGATTGCCTTGTCCTTTGTTCTGCATCTCAGGGTGCTCGGCTCCAGGGCCTAGTGCCAGACTCCTTCCTGCATCCCATCACCAGCTGCCACTGCTGTCTGGGCAGGTAGAGGTAGCAGCCTGGAATAGCTCCAGAGGGAGAACCAGAGGTGCCGAGAGAGGGAAAGGCTCTTGGCAGGGTAGGAGAGCAAGGACAGAACTGTGCAGGACCCAGGGGAGACCCAGCCCCCAGCCTGGCAGCTCCTAGAACCCCAAGGTCAAGAATAGTCCCACATCCTGGGACTTCCTTGGTGCCTGGCCTTCTATATCAGATGGGCCTTGGGGGCAGAGATTTGTGTCTGTACTGTTTATTGTGGCATTGTTTGTGCCTGGGACCGTGCCTGGCACATAGTAGGTGCTCATGAAATTCCTGTCAAGTAAATGACTATTGACCACAATCATAAGAATTAGGTACAGTTGTTCTGTATTATAGGTTAGAAAATTGAGGCTCAGGTGTGTGGTTTACCTGTATCCCCACCCCTCCACAATTCTTAGCAAGCTGCTAGGACAGTAACCCTCGCCCTCACTAACAAGGTTCCCTGAGGCAGCAAGTTCCAGGTTTTAGGTCCCCTGTCCTTGGCTGATATTAGGCAGGTATAGCTGGAGGCTGGCAGGGGTGTATGTGTAATTGGGAGGCTCATGGTGGGGTGATTGTCTTGTGGCTTAGAGTCTGTCCTGGGGACTGGTGTGACACAGGAGCTGGGCAGAGGAGGGAGGGCCAAGGAGACACGGAGGTGGATGGGGAGGCCTGGGGCACCATGCATATACCCAACAATGGCAGCCTGGGGAGGAAATTAGGGACCTCATCGCCTCTCACTTGAATGGCACCTGAAGGCACAGTGCCCAGTCCCATCCCACACTCAACTCCCATCACCTACCTATCTGGCCCCTTCTGCCTCTCATCACATTCTCTATCATCTTCTCATTGGGACCCCTCCTTACCACCTCACCCCAAAGTCCCACCATGTCCCCTATTTCTAGACTCCACAGCCTGCTGGGAAAGCTGAGGCTGGGGGATGGGAAAAAGCAGGAAAAACAGGGAGGGGGTCAGGAGGAAAGGGAAAGGGTTGTGAGGAGGCTGTTTCCCCTAAGACCCCTGTGCCCAGGTGCGCAGGGTACAGGTGGAGCTGTCCAAGGTCCTGGGGCAACCAGGATGGGGCACAGGGCAAGCTTGGGAGGTGCCCTGCCCACTCCGCTGTAGGCCAGGATCTGATCTCAGGCCCACCCCTTCCTAGCTGGGCCTGGTGGCTTCTCACCTTCCTGCTTTAGTAAAATGGGGTGACATCCTCTGGCTGGGTGAAGGGAGCTTAGAGTGTAGGAAGTACCAGGTCAGCTCCTGTCCCACCTGCTCTGGCTCTGGCCTGTGAAGGCCCATGATTAACGAGACTGTTCTGCAGTGTGGCTCTGAGTCCCCCAGGGCCTGGCCGCTAAAGGGCAGCACCTGGCAGGCCAGTCTGCCAGGTCACTTGGGGGCCCAAGAAGCCTCCTTTAGCCCCTCCCCCTTCAGTCTCAGCCTCCCTCTGCCACCCAGCTGAGCTCTCCTGGCAGGGCCTTGCTGGAAGTGTTCCTCCCAGCATTCTATTTACCCAAACCAGACTCTCCTGCAGGACTCCTCCTCCAGGAAGTCCTCCTGTCAAAGGCCCCAGGACACATGGCCAAAAGCACCCTACACCTCTCTAGTGAGGCATTTAAATCTTTTTCCTCTTTGCGCATGAGTGCTTGCTATGTGCAAAGTAGTATTCTCTGTGCTTTTACCCACATTATCTCATTCAATCTGCACGACAACCCTCTCAGGTGAGAACTATTCTCATCCCCATTTTATAGAGGTGGAAACTGAAGCCCAGAGAGGTTAAGGGGCTTGTCCACAGTCACACAGCCAGCAAAGGGCCAAACTGGAATTCAGTCTGTATCTGTTGGCCTCATGAGTGAGAGGGTTCAAATGATATTCCCATGAAATCTATTTGCCTTTATCTCCACTAGACTCTGAAATTGATTGATTAGACTCTGGATTAATTTTGTCCTTCTACTGAGTCCCTAAGACCCAGCCCAAGGTCTGATACTGAGCAGACACCGATGACCACCAAATAAAAATATGATGTACTAAGGTATCAGAAGAGGCTCCTGGAGCTAGACAAGCAGCCTGAGGCCAAAGGTATGGATCTGCAGCGGTAGGAACACAGTGATGGGTGGTCACGAGAGATGTTCATGTATGGATTGGCTGGACCATTCCCCACCCCACATGCATAGTCCTCCTTGCCCCTGGCATCAGGCCCAGCCCCTGGGGTCCCCATCCCCCAGACTGGCTGGGAGAGAGTCCCATGAGGTTTTGCAACCAGGGAGATGGGCTCTGAAGGCTTTGTAGGTAGCACAGGCTGTCCTTTTCTTGGTCCAGACCCTAGCAACAAGCCACAACAGAGAAAGAGAAGGGGGAGGGAATGCTTTCAGCCCTGGCAATGAATGTCACCTTGTTTTCTATCCTTGAGGCCTGTGTGGGAGGCCTAGGTTCTAGCTTGGCACTGATGGGTGGTATGACCTTGGGCAAGTCACTCCCCCTCACTGGGCTTAAGTGTCTTCATCTGGATTCCACATTCCAGAGGTGCTTTCCCTAAATTCTAGAGGCTGCTCCTCCACTCTGGGTGGCCCTCTGTTTCCCACAGCCTAAATGTCTTTGTATGGGACCGTCCCCTAAGGGAAGGGACCATGGCTGAGTGAAGCCAAAGCTCTCTCAGGAAGGATACAAGGCCTGGGAAATTCTGAAACCAGCTACCACCTGTCATTCCAGCCCGACAGCTTGGGAGCACCAGACACAGCCATGCTTGGAGGCTTGGGCTCAGCATTTGTGGATGGTTCCAAGTCTGGCCTTCTTGGCCTCAACTGTCCCATCTATAGAGTGGGAAGAAGGCCACCATAAATCCCTTCATCAACAGATGGGGAGGAACATGGGAGACATCAGTCAGGTAAGAGCCCCTTCCTTGATCCCAGCTACATGAGGCCAGCAAGCAATTTGGGAATTGCCAGGGAAGTGTCACACCTCTGTCCAGCTGTGTGGACCTGGTGGAAAGCCCATCTTCTGGGTGTGGCCCTTGGGAGCCACTGCCCCAATGCGGGGAGGGGGGATGCAAATGATCCCCAGAGAAGAAAGCCATCCACAAACCTTGCCCCCACTGCTGGTGGTAGCCAAGTCCCTCATTCCAAGACCCTGATGGCTCCCAGGCTCCAGCTCAGCCACCAGCTGCAGGGCCCATCTGGGCAAAATTCATAGCCCAGGCTTTTTCATTTGTGGGATCTTGGTTTGTTTGTGGTAGAGCCAGCTGGAGACAAGGGATGATGAGGAAAGCTTTGGGGGAAACTTAGCATATGTCCCAGCAGGGCAAATATTCTCCATGCCAACTGAGTGAACCACCCATCCT
The DNA here is from genome assembly GCA_963574355.1 of Loris lydekkerianus. Classification (NCBI taxonomy): domain Eukaryota; kingdom Metazoa; phylum Chordata; class Mammalia; order Primates; family Lorisidae; genus Loris; species Loris lydekkerianus. The sequence continues at coordinate 27,405 of CAUYPK010099220.1, forward strand.
TACCTCTAGCTCTGCCCTCCAGCCCTCTGCCTGGGACACCACTGTTAGGGCTCTAATGATCTAACATCATCTGGCCCAGGATCACAGCATTCAGCCTTCATGCAGGGGGCTCCACTTTCCAGTCCAGACTATTGGGCTTGGATCTAGAGGGCTTCAGAGAGAGAGCCTCACCCCCCATGGGGAACAGTGAAAACATCCCAGCAGGGAAAAGGTGAGAGTTCAACAGCTGAACAAATAGCAGCCCCCACTGGGCCAGGGCCTGGCCTCTCCCCTGTGGCTCAGCCTGACACCTGGGCTTTCTTCCACTAACTTCATGAGAGGCACGTAGACAGGGCACTTGTGGGTCAGTGGTGTGTAAACAGGCTGGTGCTGAGTGTGTGTGTGCATGTAATGGCACAAAGCATATATTTTGGGCATTTTGTGGCATCAGCACCATCTTACCCCATGGGCAGGTTAAGAATATGTGTGTGCAGGGGTCAGTGAACTGCAGCCCACAGGCCAAATTCACCCACCACCTGCTTTTGTGCAGCTCATTTTTTTTTGAAAAAAGACTATTTCATGACCTGTGAAAATGATATGAAATTCAAATTTCTGTGTTCACAACTAGTTTGATTAGAGCACAGCCACACTCATTCATTTACAAATTGTGGCTGCTTTCACACTATGACAGAGTCAACTAGTTACAACAGAGACTGTAGGTCCCACAAAGCTTAAAACATTTATTATCTAACCCTGCCAGAAAAAGTCTGCCAGCTTCTCCTATGTTAGGGCACTAGCAAAGCCAGGACAACTTTCACCCAAATTAAAGTTTGGCTTCGATGACCATATGTAGAATTTTACTACTAGAGATTCTAGGTGAAAGATTGTGTTCATTTTAGCACATACATACAAGTTTTGGGTTTTACAATTTTATAATTGGTTTGGGTAAGAAAATGAGGAAAGAAAATATAAGATTTAGGATCTCGTGTCTCTTGTTGCATACACAGTGGCGAGCACATGCTAGGGGGTGATTAATTAGTTGACATTTGTGGAGATAAAATTGGCTCAATTCTCTTTATTAATCTAATAACCCTGTTAGAGATTTGATGCTCACATCCATTTCATGGATGTGGAAACCGAACCCTGGAAAGGTGAAGACACCTGCCTGCAGACACACAGCTGGCACTCAGGTCTGCTCCTTGCCGGTCTAGGCTTTTCCCCAGACCATTAAGAATGAGGACAAGATGTACTTTCTTTCTTTTCTTTTCTTTTTTTTTTTTTCAGTTTGGCTGAGGCGGGGTTCGAACCTGCCACCCTTGGTATCTGGGGCTGGCGCCTTACTCACTGAGCCACAGGCGCTGCCCAAGATGTACTTTCTTGGTAGTGTTTTGCTCCTGGGTAAAGTCAGGGTGCAAACTATTAACATATCTGGCAGGGAGGCTTCTTGCCCCTCCCTCTAGCAAACTTCTGGGCATCCCAGGTCCTCTGCCATCCCCAACAATTCCTAGGCTTTCTTCCCTTGCTGGTGTGGCGGGGGATCTTGGCAGGGTCCCAGGAACCCGTTGAGGAATGAGTGTTTTGTTTTTTTTCCCTTTTCCAGCAAACATGGGGCAGGTGTGGAGTGAACAGGTCAGGGGAGGGGTGTAGGGAAGTGACTGGAGCTGAACTTCTAGGGGATCCAGTGAGGCTGAAACATAAAAGTGGTGCTGTTGTGCTATTGAGGATAAGTGGCCTGCTGAAAAGGGGATGGAGGGATTTGGGGAGGGTGGGGACTCAGAAACGTAAGCAGGGGTGCTCCCAAAGGGGAGGAGGATCAAAGGCAAAGTTGCCAACTTGGCAGCCTCAGGAAGGTCTGTCCCTGCTCTTAAGGACCACCCCAGCCCCCTCTCAAGTGTCCTTGAAAATTCCCACACCCAGCATTAGCTCTGAACCCACAGAATACCAAACCACCAAGCAAGGAGAAAACCCACTGCTCTCAGGGCCCTGCCTACATCTCCAGGATAAAACAGAGAGAATGGGGCAGGTGATGCCCAATACTTCTCACTTTCCATGAGAGCCTCAGTGTCCCTCTGGAAGAAGAGGAACAAGGAATAGATGATGTCTTCCCTTGCACTCAAGATCAAATTCAAAGTCTTTTTCATGGCTGTTCAGGCTTGAATGTCTGGTTCTTGTACCCTTGTTGCCTGTGCTCCAGATGCAATGGACTTGAATGTACTCTGCTCCTCCCCACCCCAGGTCTTCTCTCTGCCTGGGACACTGGCCCCTTCACTCATTTAGCTCTGTTCAAACATCACTTCTTCCAGCTGGCCCCAACCCCTGAGAACCCCTAGACCAGGCTTGTTTCATGCTCTCAGATCTTCAATGATTATCTGTACAACTGTGTGTTTTCTTGCTCCCTGACCACACCAGGACCATCAGTGTAGTCCTGTCCCGAGGACCCTACTTACTCCCTGCTGTACTCTAGTGCTTAGCACAGAATGTGATGTACAGCAGGAGATCAACAGGTGAGCACAGGATTCAACGTATGAATGACTATCACCACTGGCGAGTGACTGTGGTCAATGCCTAGAGTTATAGAAACAGATGTACTAAAATGTAACATCAATAAGGCATTCATTATGAACCTGCTTACATGTGTCAAGATTTGGTGAACACTCTGTAGGTACCAAGCAATGTTCTAGAACAGTCTATAGAAACTTGTTGCCATGATGCAATATTCTGGATCTACACTGTCCCGCATGGTAACCACAAGACACATGTAGCTAATTGAGCACTTGAAGTGTGGCTGGTGTGACTGAAGAACTGGATTTTACATTTTGCTTAATTTGAATTGACATAAATTTGAATAGTCACCTGCAGTTAATGGCTACTCTACTGACGACAGACCTCTAGAGAGAAGGAAAGCATCCTACTGTCCCCAGGGTTGTTACGTGCCGTTCTGTCATCCAGAGATTCACTGAACTTCCCCAAACTCAACCAGCTGGTTTGTAGGGGGGTCAAACTTGGCAGCTTCCATGAGGCAGGACCTCACTACTCCCCAGCGCCCACCAGGCTTGTCACAGAGACCACTGGGCAATGACTCAGGCAGATAGCTCCACAGTTAATGGCAAAATCTCCAGAAAAAAATAGTGGGCCTGAGAGTAAGACCTTAACATTTTTATCACCATTGCCACCTATTACACAGCCACCAGCACAGCCCTCAACAGCAGCATCATAGTACCCTGATACAATCACCAGTACCACCAAGCAACACCCCCTCCCCCGCCACAGGACTACCTACCCACACCATATGGCCACCACAACTGCCACCAACATCATTCTCTCTATCATCACCACCCCCATCACACCACTCCCAGTACCATCACCAATACAATCAGTAACCTCACCACCACCAATGAATTCCACAGTCAATACCACCACCACCACCAACACGGGCATGCCACCGTCATCCTCTCCACAGTTACCATCACCCCACCACCAATGCCACCACTGACATTACCACCAGCACAACCACCACCATCATTTCCTCCATCATTACCCTTCGCCACCATCAAAACCACCAACACTCCCTTCCCCTAATAATCACCACTGCTATTTTTTCACCCCAATACCATCAACGCTTAGGGTAAGTATAGGATACCAGTTAAAAGCTCAGGCTCTGGAATTCAGTTGCCTCAATTCAAGTCCCAGCTCTGAGTTTAAATCATTCAGCTTCTGTAAGATTCAGTTGCTTCATCTGCAAAATGGGACTAATTATAATAACATAATGATAAGACTTAACTGCCTGTGATGGTTGGAAAAAAATCAAATGAAGATGTGCATGGAAAACCCTTATTCTACATTCATTGAGTGCTAATTCTCTTCTAGGTTCTGTGCTCAGCTAGGTTTAGTCCTCACACTGCTGTGAGAGAGATTGATCCATTTTTCAGATAAGGAAAGTGAGGCTCAGAGAGATGATTCCACTTGCCCAAGGTCCAACAACTAACGTAAGAGGCTACACTGGAATCCAAGTCTTAAACCAGACTTGGCAAGACTGTCATTTTTTCTTGGGGAAGGTGTATAATGGTGGGAAAGGGGTGTTGGACCAGCAGATTTGGCCTTCCAAATGTCCCAGCTCCCTCCTTATGGATTCAGGGTGGGATTTCAGCCTACTGTCATGAAAGGTGGTGGCAGCAGCAGGGCTGCAGCCTGGTCCCAGTGGATAGGATGGGGAGGGGGGCAGTGTGCTCACCTGTGTCCTGGCGAAACTGGTGCATGGACTGCAGGTCGATGATGTAGGGCACCAGCTGTGCATCCACCTGTCCCAGGACCACGGAACCTCGGGCGTCCTCCTTGAGCACATTCTCAATGTGGTGGCACACAGTGGCTGTGTAGGGCCGCCAGCGGCTGTGCTCATTCAGCCACTCCCACACCACCACCCGGGCCACGTTCTGTGGTGGGAAGCCCAGACCGTTCATGGGCACCATCCCACCCTGGCCTGGCCGTGACATGGCCGCCACTGCCTCGGGGGCCAGGTCCTCTGCTACTGAGGGCCCAGCTCCTCCTGGGCCCAGGAGCAGGCAACAACTTCCTCTCTCCTAGCAAGGACTGTCTGGCCTCTTTTCTAACTCCGAGGCCTCTCTGAGGCCTAAAGGCCTCAGTTAAAGGGATGTGGGGTGGGGATCCAAGCTCCAAGGACCCCTTCCCCAGAAAGCTGTCTCAGAGAAAAAGGGTGCTGCCCTGGGAAGCAGGTGTCTTTTTTATGATGGAGGAAATAGAGGTGTAAATTTCTTGGCCCCCTCAGCAGGCTCAGATAAGCCAGTGAAGCAGCTGCCCCTGTTCTAGGTTCCGCCTCTTCTCTGCTGGTCTCTAGTCCTTCTTCCCAGCCAGGCAGGGCCTGTCACCCAGGAGGCCCGTGTCCCCAGCCTGCTGCTCCTGCAGCGCTCTGTGCTCCCAGCTGCGTCCCAGACCCTGCGCCGGGCTTCAGTGGAGGAGGGTTTGGGGGTGCTCGCCTTGCTGCGGGTTCAGGTCTCCCCACCCCACCGCAGCTCCTGCTGAAGGGGGCGTCCTTGTTCCCCCTTGCTCCCTCTCCACCTTGTCCTGAGAGGCCTGGGTGGCCGCAGAACGTACGGGGGAGGTGTGCGGCACGGACACCCAGCCAGTACTCCTGGGTTGGGGCCCCGGAACTGGGCGGCGGGGACCAGGGGGACGAGGGGGGCGGGGGCCCGTGGGCACGCCCCACCCCACTCGTGCTTGCGACCTGCCGGGAAACAAGAAGGGGAGAGGGCCCTTTAAGAGGAGAGCGGAGCACCCCCTCCCCCGTTCCCAGGAGAGCATGGTTGAGAACAATGGGGAACCCGACGGGGGCAGCAAGGGGGCATCAGGGGTCGCCCCGCCCGTGTTCCCTTGGGGCAGGCCCGAAGGGAGGACTGGGGCTGGGAGCGCGGTTTTCGTCACTCCCTGCCAGCAGGACCCCCTCCTCAGCTCCCCAGCGTCCTCTCCCCCCAGGCCCGCACCCTGCCCCGGGATGCTGGGTGCTGGAGAAATGCGGGGATGCCGGCGCTGCGGGCGCGGCCCAGGGCCCCTAGGGGGTCGCGCCACCGGTGGGGCAAAGGCAGGAGCTCGATCATCACCGCCTCCCACCCTGGGGGTAATAGCCCCTCCTCTCCAGCCCAGACCTCCCCGAGCCGCGCGCGAGCCCCGGCGGGAGCCGTGGGTGGGGTCCCTAAGCACCCTGCGCGCTCACCGCCTCTCTTCTGCTCTGGCTCCTTCTCGCGCTCGCGCTCCAGCACCGCCGCCTCCCGGGCTACCCCCGGAGTGGGAGGGAGCCGCGGTCCCGCCTCCACGCCCTTTCCCTCCCAGACCCCTCGGCCACCACGCCTGGCTTTCCACGCGCGACAGACTACTCGGCAGACGGACGACGCAGGAGCCGGCGGACGCCGGGATCCCGCGGGTGGGAGGCGGCTGCGGCGCGCTCGGGGAGGGAGAGGGGAGGGGGCGGAGGAGGAGGAAGGGGAGGAGACAGATCGTGGCTCTGAGCGCCGCTGGAGCTGACACGCGGGTCCCCGGGCGCCTCAAACCCTTTGCTAGGCCCGCCTGGTACCCCAAGAGGCCTCCTGACCCCAAGCAGAGCGTGAGGCAGGAAGTGGGGTGTTTGAGGTCACCTGCTCGAATTTATGTCATCTGCGTTCCTTCCCCAATCCAAGGCCTGGCACACAATAGGTGCTCAATAAATGCTAAGGGACCAAGATTCAAAGATCTTACGCATTTCCGGGCTAGCCTCCTTTTCCCCTCTCAGTATTCGTGCAGGTGGGAAGGGGCTAAGAGGCCGATTCTGAGTCAGACTCTGGAATCTGAAGTGTACAGCTGAGAAGACTGAGGCCCAGAGAGAGTAAGGAACAGGCCCAGGATCACTGCAGGCTCAGACACCAATCCGGATCTGATTCTCCTGCCAGTACTGAGTTAGCCAGTACGGGGCCCCACATCCCCCAAAGCACTCACTGCTCCAGGTGAGAGAAATGAAAACAGTATCCTGCGGGGAGGAGACCTGGGCCAGGTGGCAGAGACCCTGGAGGAAGGGAAGGGCAGATTGCCATCTTATTTACAGCCACCTGCAAGGTATAGGTGCTCAATAAGTGCTGGGTAAGCATTGGCTGGATGGGAGGTGCTGCCATTGGCAGCAGGAGTTCAAGTGTTTCCCTTCTCTGACTAATTAAGGACACAGATCAGCTGACCAGTAGACCACCCGGGGCTTGCTGGTGTTTAGATTAGGGACAATGAAGGATGTGTTAGGGAACTCCAGCGTGGGCGTCAGTGGCCTGTTTGGGAGCCTGCCCAGAGCAACCCACACTCCTTCTCAGGGCAGAGGTGATAAGCCAGATGAGGTCAGGGACAGACTACTTGGAGGTGGTGTCCCAGAACTGAACTCTGGCTTTCTGGTCAGCTGGAGTGACCTCCTCTCTCAGGCCCCAGCTCTATCCTTCAGCCCAGTGCCGGATGAACTTTCCCAGATTGGCCAATGATTCTGCTCATTTTCAGCTGCCTAAAGACTAAAAAGAGAGAGGAGGGCAGGGCCAAGTCTTCAGTGATAATATTCCAACAGATGACTGAACTCTGGGATTTTAGCTTAGGGTTCACCAGTGGCTTTCTGGGGTGGGGATCCATGCAGGGCCCTCTTCCCCAGTACAGGCAAACTTGCATGTCTCCATTTTTCTGGGAAGAAGGGCTCTGGATTTTAGCAGATTCTTTTCAAAGGAGGCTGTGACCCCAAAGATTCAAAGCCGATGCTCAACAACTTAATGTTACAGAAAGGACCCCAGAGTGGGAAAGAGATTAGCATAAAGTCACCTGGGCATTTATTTAGCAGCAAATTGGAAAGAAGAACCTAAATCTCTGGACTTCCTGTCTAATGCTATATAAAGTCTGTCTAAATTTCATCTCCTCCAGGAAGCCTCTCCAGAATTCACTCAGTCTTCCTGTGTTCCTTTGCCTATGACACCTTGTATCACAATTAGAGTCTTAAATGAAACCTGCCTCTGGTAGAGGGAGACGCCTATGAGATCAGGGCTAGGTTGTATTTATTTTGGTATGGTGCGGCTGATACTCATTACATATGGTGTCGCTTATTGAGTGTCTATTATGTGCCAAGCACTTACATGATACTACTCTTCACAAATTGCCTCACCTGGTAGGCAATATTGTCCTCATTTTACACATGAAAAAAAATACCTCTGAAGCTTAGAGAGATTGAGTGATTTGCCCAAGTTCCTACAGAAAGTAAGTGGCAGAGCTGGGATTTGTACCTTCAACAATACCATGCTGCCTCTGTGTTTGCTGGGCGACTAATGAATGGCAGCCAGCTGAAGATCTGGTACAGCAAGGACTTTAATGGCCCCGCTCAACTGGCTTTGGAACATCTGGAAGTGCAAAGCTCTGTTCCCAGGGTACCCTGGGAGGAGAGAATTCCAAGAAGGAGGAATGAATTTAGCTACCTAGAAGCCCAAAATTCACTGGCTCAGACCCCAGTGGAGAAGCCAATAAGACAAAGCAATCAATCATCACATCGTTTTTTCCCCACTGAGGCATTTTTTTTATATGTATTTATTAGTTCTCTAGAAAACTAATGCTAGGATTTCCCTCCTGTGTGTTTTCATCTTGCTTCCTTGTGGTCCATGATACCAGCTGAGGTTGTCAGTACAGTGAGATCAAATCAATGGGATGGGAGCAGCTTGTTCTGCCATTTTTCTAGATCTTTGAGTTGCACATCAAATATGGAGCTGATCACTCCATATTTGTTTAACCTGTGAGGTCACAGGCCTGGCCTGTGAGGTCCATGGTGATTTTCCTAGCTCTGTGATCATTGACGATTTCCAATTTGCTAAAGTAACCATGCTTCATCATCATAATTAGAAACCATATGATTTAGTAGCACAACCTGAAAGAACCTGGTGTTTGCCTCCTTCTCAGAATTGTTTGATGCTCTTGGGAGCATTGGCCAGGATATTAATGGGCACCATTGTGGCAGCACGGAAAGATAGCAGAAAGAGATGAATTGATTTTTTTGGTTCTGTTACCCATGACATTCATCCATCTCTGCATCTATTCACCCATTCATCTCTGCATTTGTGCATAAAATTTCACTACATTTCCTTCTATCCATCCATTTCTTCATCTAGCCAAACCCCCCCCCCCCAAAACCAAAAACAAACAAACAACAACAAAAAAAATATCCAGAACCTTCCTATGTGCCAGGCACTGGGCTATTAGCTTGGGTTATACAGAGATAACCCAAACAGCAGGGTCCTTGCCCTTGTGGCTCTCAGAGTCTAGTGGGAGAGTCAGAAATGCATAAACAATCACACAAAATGTAGTTCCAAACTTTTGCAAGGGTCATTGAGGAAAATTTCATTATATCACAAGGATATCTAATGGGAGTCTTATCAGGTTTAAGGAGTCAGGAGGCTTCTCAGAAGAGGTGATGTTTCAACCACCCCCCAAAGGTTCCATAGGTCTTAATATGGCTAAGCCAGGTAGGAGGAAGAATGTTTAAGGCAGAGGGAATAGGGAGGTGCAAAGACCCAGAGGCCGGAGAGCCGGGTGTGTCAGAACAACACAAAGGAGATGGGGTGACTGCTAAGAATGGACAGGTGTGGGTGTGGGGCAAGGTGAACACAGATTCCTGGGTCTCACGCTGAAATTTACATTCAGCCAGAGTCAGCGGGCATCTATGGGTGAGAAGAATGGCCCACTTAAGAGGGCTGGGTCTCACTCTGGATACACACAATTCAAGCTCCCCCCTCAGAAATTGATGTAGTTGGCCTAAACCTCCAGGTATCTATCAGTAGTTGTTGGCCAAGGGTCTTTTTTCTGGATTTGAGGAATTGAAACTGAGAGAGGGTGGAGTCAACCCTTCTCTAAGTAGTTGGGCTAGTTATGCATGATATTGTGAGCTATCAGGGCCCACTTACAGCCATTCACTTGTTCATCCAATCAGACACTTTTCATTGCACACCTACTGCAAGACACTGTTTTGGGCTCCAAGGATACAACAGGGAACAAAAGACATAGAAATCTTTGCTCCCCTGGAGCTGCCATTCTAGAGAGGGGAAAATAGATAGTAAACAAGTGCATAGGTCAAGTAAATAGTGCATTATAATAAATTGTAAGCACTGTGCAGAAAAGTAAAGTCCTCTTAGACACTGTTGGTGGGGATGTGCCTTGGTAGAACCATGTTGGAAAACAGTCTGACTTCATCTCCTACAGTTAAGCTCATACATACCCTGCAACTATCAATTCTGCTCTTAAGTATGCACCTGTTGCCTATTTGCAAAAGGAGTTACACAGAAAGGATGTTTATGGCAGCTCTGCTCTCAGTGACCAAAACTGAAACGACTCAAATGCCCATCCCAGGAGAGCAAATGAATAAATTATAGTTTAATTTCCATGACACAAAAAACAAAGGAACTTTATTGCCACACATCACGTTATGGATGGATCTGGAATAGAATATTCGGCGAAAAGTGACCTGATACATAAACATGATTCCTTTTTTATAAAGTTAAAGCCAACTAAAATTATAGATACACATATGCGATAATAAACTGCATGCAAAGGAAATAAGGAAAGGATACATATAGGATTCGAATGAGGATTACAGTGGGGAAATGGGATGCTGGGTTTTGGGGTACCATATGGCTAGTGTAAGTCACTGCCAGGGTCCTAGCTTTTGTACTTACTGGATTCTTAAAATTAACTAATTAAAAGGTGATGAGAGTGTTATGAACCAAGGAGTATGATTAACGTTTTTTTTTGTGGATCAAGGTTAAAGAAAAAAAGCAAGGCTGGGCATGGTGGCTTACACCTGCACTCTGGGAGGCCTAGACAGGTGGATTACTTGAGCTCAGGAGTTCAAGACCAATCTGAGCAAGAGCAAGAGCAAACCCCATTTCTACTAAAAATAGAAAAACTAGGTGGTGTTGTGGCAGATGCTTATAGTTCCAGCTATTCAGGAGGCTAAGGGAAGAGGATCACTTGAATCCAAGAGTTTGAGGTTGCTGTGAGCTGTGACACCACAGCATTCTACTGAGGGTGACAGAGTGAGACTCTGTCTCAAAAAAAAAAAAAAAAAAAAGCAAGTTTTTTTTGGGGGGAGTGTAGCTAGATTATCCAGGCTGTGAGGGTGAGGTTACAACTAGAATCAGCTGGTCAGGGAAGGTACCACTGAGGTGATGTCAGGACCAAGACTTGAAGGAAGGAGGTAGCAGACCATGGGGAGATCTGAGGAAAGTATGCCAGGCCGAGGGCACAGCAAGTATAAAGCCCTGAGGTGGGAGGGTGCTTGGCATGTTCTAGGCAGGGAGGTCAGTGGGCAGGAGAAAATGGGTGTGGGCATGTATGTGAGGCAGGCTTTCGGATGGGGAGAGAGACATGGGTAGGGGCAGGAGAGGACAGATATCCTGGGTTCTCCAAGGGATCCAAATCCTGAATCTGCTCTTCTGAGCAATTTGGAGTCCATGAGACACCCCGTTTCCTTGAGGTGGCTTCATTGGGTTTCTATTACTTGTAACCCGGTGAGTCCTATCTGGTTAAATTCCCGACCCTGTAGCCAGAAGATAATGGTTCGGGTTTCCTCAGGAGAGGTTTTTTAAGATAACATACAATTGTGGAGAGGAAGCTGGCCTAGAAAACTGTGGGGAGACAGCAGGGGACCCTGGCCAGGACCTGATAAGGGGCCGTGGAATAATAATTCGCCCCTTCAGTGAGCAATTTCTAGGATCAGAGATTTCATTAAGCTCTTTCAATCCTCCCAACAACTCTGACAGGCATTACTGGAGCTTTTACAAATGGGGAAACTGAGGGCCAGGGAGATATGATATCTGACTGATCTTAAAGCTTTCAGCGCCTGGGGTATGAAGCCTCTGATCTATTTCTATTGCCACGACCCTTTGTCTTCCGGGACTTCATTTTTTTCTCTTCCATGAAGCGGGGTGGGTGAGTCCTTGCCACGTCTCCCTTCACCTCCAGCCTGTGGGCCATCTAGGAGGCCTGCCGGCAACTAGGCAAGGTGGAGGCACTCGATTCTAGACCCGCTGTGTCTCTAGAACAGAGGGAAGGGACCCAGAGAAAGAATGGGGCTTAAGACTTGTGGCCTGGGATGTGGCAGAAGTTCGGTGCAGCTTGGCAGAAGTTTGCGTGGGGGAGTGGGGGAGGGGGTATGTGTGCGCTTTTGCTTTCTTGCTTACGTAGAGCAAGCTTCCATCTGGGGAGGCGGAACGGAGAGGAGAGAGGAACCCTCATTTTTCTCCAGGACCGGGTCCTTTTCTTCCCCTCTAGAAATCGCTAGCATTAAGTCCAGCGGGGAGCGGGGGCCGGCTGCAAAATGAAATGGCAGTGCGGGTGCAGCGCGCCCCCTGGTGGTCCATTTTGGTTTATTGTTCTAATGCTGGAGGGGTTTCCAGGTACGTGGGAAAAAGGTATAACATAAAATTACCCTATTAGTAATTTTTAGGTTTACTAATGTTAAATCAATTCACAGTATTGTACAGAAAATATCCAGAACTTTTTCATCTTGCAAAATTGAAACTCTGTCCACATGAAACAATAACTCCCCATTTCCCCCTCCTCCCAGCCCCTGGCTCTTGCTGTTCTGCTTTCTGGTTCTATGAATTTGACTAGTCTAGGGCCTCGCGGGAAGTGGAATCATGTAGCATCTGTCTGTTTGTGACTGGCTTATTTCACATAGAGTAATGTCCTCAAAGTTCACCCACGGTGTAATATGGGTCAGGACTCCCTACTTAAGGTTGAATCATATTCCACTGTATGTATAGACCCTATTTTCTTTATGTGGTCATCCTTCAGTGGACACTTGAGTTGCTTCCACCTTTTGGCCATTTTGAATAGTGCTGTTATAAACATGGGCATACAAACATCTCTTCAGTTCTTTCCAGTATATACCCAGAAGTGAGATCGCTGGATCCGATGTGCTATAGACTGAATTATGTACCTCCCCCAAATTCATATGTTGAATATTATTATTATTTTTTGAGACAGAGTCTCAAGCTGTCACCCTGGGTAGAGTGCCGTGGTGTCATAGCTCACAGCAACCTCCAACTCTTGGGCTCAAGCCATCCTCTTGCCTCAGTTTTTCTACGCTAGTAGAGACGGGGTCTCTCTTTTGCTCAGGCTGGTCTCAAATTTGTGAGCTTAAGCTATCCATCTGCCTTGGCCTCCCAGAGTGCTAGGATTACATGAGCCACTGTGCCTGACCTCAGATGTTGAATCCTTAACCCACAGTGTGATTGTATTTGAAGACAGAGCTTTTAGGAGGTAACTAAAATTAAATGAGCTCAAAAGGATGAGTTGTAATGGAATAGAATCGGTGGCCTTATAAGAAGAGGAAGAGACAGAAATCTCTCTCTTGATCCAGACAATGAGGAAAATCCATGTGAGGACACTTCAAGAAAACAGCCATCTGCAAGCCAGAAAGAGAGCCCTCACCAGAACCCAACCATTCTGGCACCCCGATCTCTAACTTCCAGACTCCAGAACTGTCAGATATTCTGTTGTTTAAGCCACCCAGTCTATAATATTTTGCTATGTCAGCCTGAGCTGACTAGTACAATATGGTAATAATATTTTTCATTTTTGAGAAACATACTGTTTCTCGTAGCAATTGCATCATTGTGCACAAGGTTCTAACTTCTCTGCATCCTCACCGACACTTGTTATTTTCTGGGTTTATTTATTTAGTTTTTTTTTTTTATTCTAACAGCCATCTTAATGAGTTTTCTAGGTAATTTTCTCCTGGCCATCAGTGAGAGCTTCGGTGTATCCAGCACCAGGCAGAGTGTGTCACATGTTGGGTGGTGAGTATCACATTTTACAGATGAGGATACTGAGGTTTGAAGGACAAGGACCTAACTCAGGGTCACCAGTGTGTAAGTGCTAGGTCCACCAAGGGCTCCAGCTTGGGTCTGTCTGACTTTAAAGCCAAGGTTCTTAAGAAAAACCCTATTAATCATGACAATGGTGGTGATGATGACAACTAGTGATCGTACAGCCTTATCCCTGTGACAGGCAGTGTCCTCAGCTCTTCACATACATTGTAAATAATTTAATGTTCATGACAACCCTATGAGGTATGCACTATTATCCTCATTTTACAGATGAGGAAACAGAGGCACAGAAAATTCAAGTTGCTTATTCAAGGTCACATGGGAACTAAATGATACAACCAGGACCTGGATCCGTTATCTTATTCTGCTTTCATACTGGTACACTTGGCTTCCAGGAAATCCCGTCTGTATAAATTCCTGGCTGGTAGGTTTAATCCTCATGTTGTATCAAGGAGGTATCAGTTGAGTATGAGAGAGCCTGTGACTGACCCAGGTGGAGCTCTGGGACCCTGGGAGCCGGTGCACCACCTCTGGGCCTTCCAAAGAAAGCACAGGCATTTGCATCAGAGTTTTAATGCTTGTTCTCTTCTTTTTTAAATTTTTATATAAATTTTTATTTTAAGTTAATTTCAGACCTATAGAGAAGTTGCAAAGGGTACAATGAATTTTTTATCCCTTCACCCAGATTCCTCACGTGTTAGCTTTTTACCATATTAGATTTCTCTTCCTCCTCTTCCTTTTCTGTTTCCCTCTTTCTCTGGACACAAATTTACACAATACATGCACACATAAACTTTCTCCTGAAACATTTGAGAATAAGCTGCACCTATGATACCTTTTATTCCTAAGGAGTTCAGTAAATATTTCCTAATACAAGGGAATTCTTTTATCTAACCTCAGTACAATGATCATAATCAGGAAATCAATACCATATTATTACCTAATCTACAGCTCTTAGTCACAGTTTGCCAATTGTCCTAATAATGTCCTTTGTAGGTAGAAAAATAAAGAAATAGAAATTCCAGGATTGTGCGTAGCATTTAGGTGGTCCTAGACCAGTGATCCCCAACTTTTTTTGGAGGGGAGACTGATTTCATGGAAGACAATTTTTACATAGATAGGGGTGTTAGGGGTGAAAAATCTGACAGGAGGTGGAGTGGTGTGAGTGGTGGGGAGTGGCTATAAATACAGATGAAGGTTTGCTCACTTGCCCAGTTCCTAACAGGCCACGGATCAGTACCAATCTGTGGCCTGGGAGTTGGGGACTGCATTCCTAGGCCATTCATCTCAGCCAAACTCAAACTGAAGACATCCATGAGCCCAGCCAAGACTGGTATCCCTGCTTGGCTGACCCATAGATTTAGGAGAAATAATAAATGGTTGTTGCCTTAAGTCACCTAGTTTAGGGATGGTTTTTCATGCACCAATAGAAATAATAGAGCAGGTGCACCAACCACGATGCTTTGGGCTGCAAAGAACAGAAAACTCGACTAAGTGAAGCTTAGAGCACAAGGTCTAAGAATAAGACCACTTATTCTTAATGAGGAGTCCTGAAGTCAGCAGCATCCCCTCCCCTACCCCCTCACCCTTCACCCCAAACCATAGTATGAGTCAGGATTAAACGGACAGAATGTCTTCCTTCCTTCCTTCCTTCCTTCCTTCCTTCCTTCCTTCCTTCCTTCCTTCTTCCTTCCTCCTTCCATCCCTCCCTCCCTTCCTCTCTCCCTTTCTTCCTGGAATTGACTCCTGTGATTGGAGAGGTTGGAAAGTCCAAAATATGCAGGACAGGCTAGAGACCCAGGGAAGAGCTGACATTGCGGCTTGAGTCTGAAGGCAGTCCAGAGATAGATTTCCTTTTTCCTAAGGGGAACCTCAGTCTTTTTCTCTTAAGGCTCCCTCCACATTATGGAGGGTAATCTGCTATACTCAAAGTCTACTGATTCACATTGAAAAATGCCTTCACAGCAACATCTAGACTAGTGTTTGCCCGAACATCTGGGTACCACAGCCTGGCTAAGTTGACATTTAAAATTAAGCATCCCAGCCATTACGTTTCTTCTGCTTTCCTGTCCTTAAGATGTTGGTATTGTGTTAGAGCTGTGTCACCTCAAGGTTATCAGAAGGCTGCTGAAGCTCCATAAATCACAAAAATTTCAACAATGGTATCTAGAGTGGAACGGAAGAAAGAAATCCAAAAGGTCTTTTCCTGGCCCATCTCTCCCTTAATAAGAATACAGTCTCTTCCCAGAATGTCTTAGCAGAATTTCCTTTATGTTTCATTGGTCAGAAGTGGGTCACATGTTTATATCTTGACCACTCACTGGCAAGGGGGCCCAGAATGCCAGGATTGACTCAAACCAATCAAGACTTATCCCCTGGGACTGGGTGGAATTTTGGGAACATAGGAAAAAGGAAGAATGAATGCTGGGTTGGTGGCCAACAGTATCAGTGGATGATTAATGCTGGCTAAACATTCTAGGAGGGAGGCGATAGGTGACAGAGCCTTGGAAAAGACAAAAGTCCATCGGGAAGACAAGTGTGTGGGGTTGGCTCTGGTTTCCTCAGCAGGATTGGTGTTCACAGTTGGCTCACTTGATGATTAACAGGCTATCTGGGGAACTTCACCTAGCTAGGTAGATGGGGTGACCCAGCTGCAGTGGAGGGAGTAGCCATCACCACTGCTGTCCTCCCCGGTGTGACAATCTGACCTTATCCCACAGTCTCCAGCCTGGGCTCCAGCCAAACCACTGACACCTGGCCAGCCATCTGCCGTCCACCTAGAAGCTGAGTCTGCAGGGGGACACCATGCAGGATATACTGGGAGATTTCCCCTGCATGGAGGCAGAGGGAGAGAGTGAGGGGGCGGGGCTGTCAGCCCCCAAACTAACACCAGGGATACACAGAAATGGACTGAAATGTTCAATTCCCATTGATAGGACATTTCCTGTGACTTTTTGCATTTTACTCTCTTGTTCAAGTCTCCCCACTGGCAAGGCAGGCAGAGAACACATTCTTCATTTTATAGACAGGCAACGGGGCCCAGAAAATTAAAAGGCCTTGCCCAGGGTTACTGTCCTAGTCCCTTCTTGCTGCCTTAACAAATGACTACAAACTTCTGTGGCTGAAAACAATACAGATTTATTATCTTCCCGTTCTGGAGGTCAGCAGTCCTAAAATCAAAGTGTTGACACGGCTGTATTCATTCCGGAGGCTTCAGGGGAGAGTCCATTTCCTCGTCTTCTGCACCCCACAGTGCATCGCCCCTTCCTCCACCTTCAAAGTCACTATCAGAACATCTTCCTCTTTCTCTGCTTCTGTGGTCACATCTTCTTTCCTCCCTGACCTCCTGCCCCCTCTGATAAGGACCCTTGTGATCACACTTTGCCACCTGGATAACCTAGGATAGTCTCCCCATCTCGACATCCTTAGCTTAGTCACCCAGTCACCCAGCTGCGGAGCGGCTGAGACCTTTGGAGCCTCTCCATTGTCCTTTACTCCTAACTCCTTACCTGCTTCACCAGGGCTGCAGTCACTGACCAGCCTTGCTTGTGCCTTACATGCTTCAGGGGCAAGACTTCTGGGGGTCCCACACTTGCCATTTTTAGAAAAGAAATGAGCATGTGGGCCTTGGAGCTTGGCTGTCTGAGTTGACATCCTGGTTTCAACCCTTCATGGCTGTGTGACCTTGGACAAGTTACTTCATGTCTCTGTGCTTCTGTTTTCTCATCTGTGAAATGAGAATGATGATAATAGAGATCAGTCCCACAGGTATGGGGTATGAGGATTAAAGGACTTCATGAATCTTGAGTTCTTAGAACAATGTCTGACTCATAATAACCTCAGTCAATGTTAGCTAGCTTTCAAAAAATTATTCTTGAAAGAGGAATAATATTCCATCACTTATGACCTACTGACAAACCACAACTGGCCACAACTGACAAACCCGGGACTCAAAGTTGTGACACATAATCAAAGCTTGCTCATGCTCCTAAGGGGTGGTGAGGTGGACGCCTCCATGGAGAGCATACGTGGTCTCCAGGGTTTCTGTGGCTGGCAGGGGAAGGGCCACCCTCTCTGTCTCTCAACACCAGCTCTCAACTGCGTCAACTCCAAGGTGACATGTTGGCATCACCCCAGTCCATGGGCTGGAACTAGGTCAGTGGAGGCAGGAACGGGATCGCCAAGGCTGAGGAGGGAGGTTGGAGCCCGGGAGGGACGAAGAAACACCCAAAGTAGCCCTGGAGTCAGGGAGGCTTTGGTGGTGACTGACCTGAGACTTGTACAAGAACTTACCTATAATAAGCCCAATGTGGCCCTGGGATAATCCCTGTAGGAGACAAAAGTTTCAGCATTCAGGGTGGGAAACTAACTCTGGATTTAGTCTGGAGAAAGGTGAATGGAGCAGAAGTGGGTGATTTACAGAGGACTTGGTGGACACAGGAGACCTTCTTGGTTGATTCTTAACCTGCGTCTGCAGGTTTAGGTGGGAAACACGCTGTCCTGATTCTCATTCACCATTAACTGTAGGATGGTAACTGGCTCCACCAGGAACACACGCAACAGGCCTCAGTGGCTTAGCAAGGCATGCAACTGTGTCGTTCACATAAATCACATAGTTTCATATCACATTTCACTTACTGAAGCAGTCTTAAAAATTATTGATCTCACTCATCACTACTGTGGGTTTTTTGGTTTTGTTTCTGGTTTTTTTGAGACAGGATCTCACTCTGCCTTGGGTTAGAGTGCAGCATCTGACCATTGCTCACAGCAACCTCAAACTTCGGGGCTCAAGTGGTCCTCCTGCCTCAGGCTCCTGAGTAGCTGAGATGACAGGTGCCTGCCACCACTCTTGGATAATTTTTTCTATTTTTAGCATAGACAGGGTCTAGCTCTTGCTCAGGCTAGTGTCAAACTCCTGAGCTCAAGTGATCTTCCCACCTTGGCCTGCCAGATTGCTAGGATTACAGGCAAGTGCCATCATGCCAGGCCCTCATCAGTACTTTGAAATGATGATAATAATTAGACTATAATCTTCATTTTAACAAATGCCCACTGGGTTCATTGGTGGAGGAGAGGGGTGTCCCCAAGGACCTGTAGCTGAGTGGACTTTATGAGGTCTGCCAGGCTTTGGGTAGTGTTAGTACAGTCACCTGTTTGTGTCCCTGCCCAGATTTATATGTTGAAGCCCTGATCCTAGTGTGATGGTATGAGGGGGTGCACCTTGGGGAGTGATTAGGTCATAAAGATGGAGCCCCCATGAATGGGATTAGTGCCCTTTTAGTAGAGATCCCAGAGAGCTCTCTAATCTTTTCCCCACTACTTGAGGATATAAGAAGGCAGTGGTTGCAAGCCGATCTTGGGCTTCTGGCCTTCAGAACCATGGATAGTAAATATTCCATCCACCCATTCTTTGGAACTTTGTTCTAGCAGCCCTAACGGTAACCTCTGTGGCCCAGGGTCTTTCTCTGGGGCTTGAATCAGCACAACTGCAGTGAGAGACTCCTGGCTTGAGTCAAGAGGTTGCAGCCTCGGCTCAGGGCTAGGCTGGGGATAGTGGAAGGTTTCTTATCACTCAAGGGAGAACCCTTTTGCTTCTGATTCCCTGTGGCCACTGCAACCTTTTCTCTGTGCAAGCTGACACCTGAGCTCAGGGGTGCCTGCCGAGAGCCAGGTTTTCAGGAATCCATACAGTTAAAGAATTTAAAAGGCAGAATTTGGAGGCAGAGAGGCCCAGGGTACAATTCTACCAGGCCGTATATTTGTCTCAGGCTCTTGGGCAAAGGAACTTTCATGGGCCTCAGTTTCCTTCCTTGTAAAATGGGAATCATGGTATCCCACCCAGAGAGTAGCTGGGAGGAGTTAAGCGTTGTGAGGTCCTTACTTCAATTCTCCACACAAGGGAATCAAGTGCTCAGTAACTAGCGGTGGCTCTTTCTGCATCCTCCCACCTGGGCCAGACCAGGCCTGCAGGAGGTTCCTTCTCTTCCCCGCCACCCCTCTTCACTCAGCCTTTATACCGCAGCAGGGCTGGATTCCTGGGGGAGGCACTCTCTGTCTTCTAAAGGAAACCGAGCAGTGAGGCTTGAATGGCCCATTAGTGGGGACATTTTGACTTGGAGCAGCTTTGAAATAGCAGGGCCAGGCAGTGCCCCTGGAATGAAGTTTGCTAATAGAGTTTCTGCCACAGCACTGGGCCTATTTGGGATGTTTACTGCAGGAGACTTGGAGGTCACACAGATGGGAAGAGGGAGAAGAAGGATTTTGAAGCTTTAGTTGCTTGCAGGAGCCCTGCAGTGCAGGTGGGAAACTGGGGCTCCAGAATGTCCAGCTGAGTGTGGGTCCAGAGTCTTGTACTATGGGCTCCCGGGGTGTGAGCATGGGAATGCTTCCCGATCAAGACCTGGGCAGTGACCTTCAGCAAGAGAGCTGCTCTGAGTTTCAGTTTCCCCCTAGGTCAGATAGAGGTGGAAATATCTACCTCACAGACAAGGACCAAATGAGATGGTGAATGGAAAGCTGTGGGCTGGGCACATGGGCCATGTTAATGGTCAGCTGCTTTTGTTCTCTCTGCCCTGGACAGGACACTCAGGGCTGACTCTCGCTTGGTCTTGGAAAAATGAAGAATAAAGTGGGGTGCAGTACAGTGTATTAAGTCCAATAGGATTTCTCAAGCGTCCTTGAGAAGAGTTACAAGCTGGTGTTTAACTTAACCCAGGCCTGGTGAGTTAGGTTGCAGGAGGTTCAGTCAGGGGAGAAGGGTGCAGCCTGTGCTCCAAGGCAGGATGGCAGTGTTAGGGTGGGAACAGGTGTGTGGGTTTGGTGTCTGTAGGAGACAGGGCTTCATTCCAAGACGAGGGTCCCAGGAGGAGTTTGTGGAGGTGGAGAAGGATGTTGAGTACCTCAGTTGGGGGGATATTTGCTCATGTAACCAGAAGTCCAGAGGTAGGCAGGTTCTGGCTTTGTAGCCACTACCCACTGTGTCATGGAGAACGCATGCTTGTCCATCTGCACTGCCGTACTTAGTGTGCTGGGTGTCATGCTGGTCCATTCATTTTTGTTAAGTGGCTGTTGCAGCTACAGAGTGATACAGCATCCAAGGCCAAGTAAGGGAGATTTGAGTGGCGATGGTCAAGGTTGTTCCTTTTATTTGGAAAACAAAAGCTCTCTGAGGCTGTCTAGCAGACTTCTCTGTCAGTCTCATTGGTCAGCACTGGGGCCCAGAATAAGGCCACCCCTGCCTACAAGAGGAGATTCTCAATTCCTTAGCCCCTGTAGTGACCAAGCAGTGGGGAGATGGGTGTAGGCACCTAAGAAGGGCATAGCTGACAGTACCTTCTTTTTCTTCTTCTTTTTTTTTTTTAGAGACAGAGTTTCACTTTGTCACCCTCGGTAGAGTTGCCGTGGTGTCACAGCTCACAGCACAGATACCTCCAGCTCTTGGGCTTAGGCCATTCTCTTGCTGCAGCCTCCTGAGTAGCTGGGACTACACGTGCCCACCACAATGCCTGGCTATTTTTTTGTTGCAGTTTGGCCGGGGCTGGGTTCGAACCCATCACCCTTGGTATATGGGGCCGGTGCCCTACTCACTGTCCTACAGGCGCACCCTGACAGTATCTTCTTTAGTTGCTTGAATCCCACTGGTTACCTGGGGGCCACCCACCCATCTCTTCCTTCTTCCAAATTTTCACCCGGACATTCCTAAGCTCTCAGCTACAGCTCAGTGACCGCCAGCTCTCAGCGGCTGCCAGGCCAGCTTCCTGGGCTGTGACCCATGTAGTCACACAGAGCCCCTCACTCAGGACTACGCTCAGTTTAACACTGATGGTGCAATCTTGAAACTTTTTTTCCTAAGATCTATGGCAGATTGGAATAGTCTTCAAACCATTAAGGCTTGTGGACAGGGGTCCTGTATTTTCGTTTTGCACTGTGCCCTGCACGTCCTGACATTGGCCCTGCCTACTGCTCCCAGAGCTATGGCAACTGTGCTACGAGCCCAGCAGATCTTTAGTCGTCCATGTATTTATTATCTTAGGGAGCAAAAGGCCCTAAGATGCAAAATCATTCACTGGTGAACTGACCACTATGAAGTTAGTCTGTATTCAAGCACCCTTGGTAGAGTGCTGTGGCACTTGGTAGAGTGCCTCTGCTTTGTTAGAGGTACGCATGTGACCAGCTGGAGTGTTTCTAAGTGAAGGATACAATTGTATTGGCAGAAAAAAAAATGAAGACTTGATTTTGTCTCTGTTTTAAGAGTTAGTAGTCAATTGGAACATAAGGTAAAATATGTTAATTGGGAACATCAAGTGAAATATGTTAATTGGAACATAATGTAAAAATATGTTGAATGTCATATAAGATAAGCTTATTTTCATTGTTATTTTTCAAGATAACACCCCAATCAAGCCTGTCCTCTTACTTTAATTGATTGTTTTTGTTCTTGTGGATTCAGTTAAGCAGTCTTTCCTAGTTCTATTTGTTTTTAATTTTTATGGTGGTAGAGTATGTCTAGTGTAAGATTTACCATTTTAAGCATATAATTCAGTGGAATTAATTACATTCACAATGCTGGGTAACCATCAGCACTATTTCCAAAGCTTTTTCAGCATCCCAAACATCCGCCCTGTCTGCGTCATGCAGTAATGTCTCAGCGTTTCTTCCTCTGGTTCCTGCTAACTGCTAATCTACTTTTTGTCTCTGAATTTGAAATCATGCAGCATTTTTTTGGTGTCTGGCTTTTTTCATTTAGCATAATGTTTTCAAGACACATCCATGTTGCTACATGTCGAGGATGCCATTCTTTTTATGGATGAGCTGTATAGTCCACTGTATACAGACCACATTTTGTTTACCCATTCACCTGTGAATGGACACTTAGGTTGTTTCCACATATTGGCTATTGTAAATAGCACTGCTGTGGACACTTGTCTACGAGGGTCTGAGTCTTTGTTTTCAATTATTTTAGAAGGCTGGGGGTGGTGGCTCATGCCTGTAATCCAAGCGCTCTGGGAGGCCAAGGCAGGTGAATTGGCTGAGCTCACAGTTTTGAAACTAGCCTAGCAAGAGCAAGATACCATCCTTAAAAAATAGCCAGGTGTTGTGGTGGGGACCTGTCGTCCTAGCTAGGTGGGAGGCTGAGACAAGAGAATTGCTTGAGCCCAAGAGTTTGAGGTACTGTGACCTATGACATCACAGCCAGCCCTCTACCAAGGGTGACAAACTCAGACTCTATCTCAAAAAAATAAAGTATTTTTGGTCTTTAGTAGAATTGCCAGGTCACACAAAAATTCTACATTTACCTTTTTGAGAAAACCAAAGTGTTTCCATGGTGGTTATACCATTTTCAATTCTTACCAACAAGGTACAGGAGTTCCAATTTCTTTTTTTTTTTTTAAGTTTTAAATTTTTAATTTTTTAATTTTTTTTTTTGTACTTTTTAAAAAATTAAATCATACCTGTGTACATTAATGCACTCATGGGACACCATATACTGGTTTCATAACCATTTGACATATTTTCATCACACTGGTCAACATAACCTTCCTGGCATTTTCCTAGTCATTGTGTTAAGACATTTATTAATATATTCTACACTTACTAAGTTCCACACATACCCTTGTAAGATGCACCATAAGTGTAATCCCACCAATCACCCTCCCTCCGAACATCTTCCCCCCTCCCTCCCCTCCCTCTCCCCCTTCCCCATATTCTTAGGTTATAATTGGGTTATAGCTTTCATATGAAAGCCATAAATTAGTTTCATAGTAGGGCTGAGTACATTGGATACTTTTTCTTCCATTCTTGAGATACTTCACTAAGAAGAATATGTTCCAGCTCCATCCATGTAAATATGAAAGAGGTAAAGTCTCCATCTTTCTTTAAGGCTGCATAATATTCCATGGTGTACATATACCACAATTTATTAATCCATTTGTGGATCGATGGGCACTTGGGCTTTTCCCATGACTTAGCAATTATGAATTGGGCTGCAATAAACATTCTGGTACAAATATCTTTGTTATAATGTGATTTTTGGTCTTCTGGGTATATACCTAG
>CAUYPK010099221.1:0-10637 GCA_963574355.1 Loris lydekkerianus
AAGAAGACAGACGAATGGCTAACAAACATATGAAAAAATGTTCATCATCCCCATCTATTAGAGAAATGCAAATCAAAACCACCCTGAGATACCATCTAACCCCAGCGAGAATGGCCCACATCACAAAATCTCAAAACTGCAGATGCTGGCGTGGATATGGACAGAAGGGAACACTTTTACACTGCTGGTGGGACTGCAAACTAGTACAACCTTTCTGGAAGGAAGTATGGAGAAACCTCAAAGCTAGACCTCCCATTTGATCCTGTAATCCTATTACTGGGCATCTACCCAAAAGGAAAAAAATCCTTTTATCATAAGGACACTTGTACTAGACTGTTTACTGCAGCTCAATTTATAATCACCAAAATGTGGAAACAGCCTAAATGCCCACCAACCCAGGCATGGACTAACAAGCTGTGGTATATGTATTCCATGGAATACTATTCAGCCATTAAAAAAATGAAGACTTTACATTCTTTGTATTAACCTGGATGGAAGTGGAAGACATTATTCTTAGTAAAGCGTTAACAAGAATGGAGAAGCATGAATCCTATGTACTCAATTTTGATATGAGGACAATTAAGGACAATTAAGGTCACAGTGGGGGTTGGGGAAGGGGAGAGCAGAGAGAGAAAGAAGGAGGGAGGGGGTGGGGAAAGGAAGAGCAGAGAGAGGGAAGGAGGAAGTGGGGTGGGGCCTTGGTGTGTGCCACACCTTTGGGGGGCAAGACGATTGCAAGAGGGACTGTACCTAACAAATGCAATCAGTGTAACCTGGCTTATTGTACCCTCAATGAATCCCCAACAATAAAAAAAAAAATTTATATCAAAATATAAAAGACAAAGGCCAGTAACAATAGAAACTTTTAAAGAGTAAGATAGGAATTCTTTATCTACTGGACATGAAGACTTACCATAAATCTACAGTAATTAAGATGGCATGGTATGCCACCGCCTTAATTACAGACAAAGAGATCAACAAAACAGAATATAGACAGTTTGATGAGAATATTTCAGATTGTATATGAAACCAGCACATTGTACCCCTTGATTGCACTAATGTACACAGCTATGATTTAACATAAAAAACAAACAAACAAACAAACAAACCAGAATACAGCCCAGAAACAGATCCACCCACATAAAACACTTAATTTTGAATAAAGGTGGTTTACTCAATAGTTGATAAAACAGAGTCTTCAGTAAATGCTGCTTGGACAACCAGATCACCTTTTAGAAAAAAAGGAAGTTGGGTTTCATCATTTTATACACTACAATCAATTCTATTTAGGCTACCTAAATGTGAAAAGCAAAAGACCAAAGTTGTCAGAATAGAGGACAATAGGCTTGGCATCCATGCACAGTGGTTATAGCGCCAGCCACATACACAGAGGCTGGCAGGTTCAAACCCAGCCCCGGCCAGGTAAGCAACAATGACAACTGCAATAGAAAAATAGCCGGGTGTTGGGGCAGGCACCTGTAGTCCCAGCTACTTGGGAGGCTGAGGCAAGAGAATTGCTTAAGCCCAAGAGTTTGAGGTTACTGTGAGCTATGATGCCATGGTACTCTACCGAGAGCAACACAGTGACACTCTGTCTCAAAAAAAAAGGGAAAACAATCTTCAGTAACTCAATGCAAGAAAAGAGTATATATCCAAAAGACTAAAAGGCAATTCCCTGATAAATAATAAGATAGAACACCTTTTCTTTGTTTACTGGTCACTTAGATATCCTCTTTTATAAAATGACAATTTGAATTTTTGCCCAAATATTTGTATTGAATTGTCCTTTTAATAACTAATTTTTAAAAATTCTTTACAAAATTTAAACCTCAAAGAGATAACAAAAAAAAACTGGTAAGTTTGGAGAGGATGGGAAGCAACAGATTATAGTGTAAATTGGTATGTCTACTTTGAGAAAAACTCCTTGAAATTGAAATACGGTACATACACGTATACAAAGAGACTTATGTGATACTGTTCACAGCAATATTATTCCTAAGAACTAAAATCTGTTTATCAACAGTTGAATGAACAAATAGTGGTATAAAGGAACTTGTACTATACTACAATGAAAATAAGTTACAGATACTCTCTACACAAGTATCACAGATACATTGTTCAAAAGAAGCCAGACATAAAAGAAGACATATAGGGAGGCGCCTGTGGCTCAAGGAGTAGGGCGCCGGACCCATATACTGGATGTGGTGGCTTCAAACCTGGCCCCGGCCAAAAACTGCAAATAATAATAAGAAGAAGAAAGGAAGAAAGAAAGAAGACATACTAATTATTACAAACATACTAAGTTTAAAAAAACTTAAAAGTGGCAAAACTATGGTATTTAGAGGATACATGATTAGATATGTTTAGGTTGTAAAACTATAAAGAAAGAAAGTGATTATCATTAAAATCAGAAAAATATTATCTGAGGAAAGTTGACAATGTTAACTTCTTGACCCTTACTGTTGATACATGCAAGTTTGCTTTATAACTTGCTTTGCAAATCATTCTGTTTAGGTTTTGTGTACTTTTCTATAAGTATATACGGTAGAATGTCCACAGTTGACCACCTCTCTACATTGACCATCTCCTTACGTTGACCTGACTGTCATAGATTGGACATGCACCACAGGTAGAGTAGGCCTCGGTCTTTATGTTGACCACTTGGAAACAAATCAAATGATCATCGACAGTTGATCAATTCTTTACAGTCCCTTAGGTTCTACTATATTAATAATTCACAATTTTTAAAAAAAAATTCACAGAGGACAAAAATTCACCCAACTTTCTTTAAGTAATTCAAAATTTGGGTACAGCATCATCAAGAACCCCAGTCTTTTTCACTATTCTTCCAAGTCCTATTAGCTTAATTCTCTCCATGTGGTGTTTTTGACATCACACGCATATACATGATAACATTTATAAAAAAAAAAAAAAAAATTAAAAAAAAAAACAAAAACTTGGCACCCATAGCACAGTAGTTACCATGTGCTGGCCACATGCACTGAGGCTGGTGGGTTCGAACCCAGCTCCAGTCAGCTAAACAACAATGACAACTGCAACAAAAAAGTAGCCAGGTGGATGCCTGTAGTCCCAGCTACTTGGGAGGCTGAGGCGGAGAGAATCACTTAAGCCCAAGAGTTTGAGGTTGCTGTGAGCTGTGACGCCACAGCACTCTACCGAGGGAGACAAAAGTGAGACTCTGTCTCAAATAAATAAATAAATAAATAAATAAAACCCTCATTTCTTCTATCAGTTCTTTTTTGTTCATTTGCTTATATATGTGGTTACACAGCACATAAACATATACAATGTTATGAGCTCACAAAAGAAGAACTCAAGAAAGCCTCAGTATCATCAAGATATAAAGCATTCCCATCATCCCAGAAAGTTCCTTCATGCTCTTTCCTGACCAATCACCCCACTCACTTTTGTGTTTATTTTCACTATATTGTAGTTCAGCCTAATCAGGAACATTCTTAAAATGAAATCATACACTATGTATTCTGGTGTATTTCCCTTGTTTCACACACATGACTGTGACATTCACCCATGTTTTTGTGTATTTCAGTAGTCTGCTCCTTCTCAACACTGAGCAGTATTTAATGGTTTAAACATATCACATATTGTTTATTCATTCTCCTACTAATACACATTTGGTTGTTTCTGGTATAATGAATACAGCTGCTATGAACATTCTTGTACAAGATTTTCTGGGGAAATTTTCAAGTTGGCAGTGGGTGGTGGCAAATATATAAGAATGGAATTGCTGGGTCATGGAATAGATACATATTAACTTTATATAAGAGACTGCCAGATCTTTTTCCAAAGTAGCTGTACATTTTCTATTTCAACCAACAATATATGAGAGTTCTGATTACTCCACATTTCTGCCAGCTCTTGGTGTTGTGAATGTTTTTAATTTTAGCCTTTCTAGAGGGTATAAAATGATATCTCACTGTAGCTTTAATTTGCATTTTCCTGAAACACTTTTTCATATATTTCATAACTAGTCACAGATCTTCTTAATCCATTGAAAGACTTTGCTTTAAGAACTATCACAGCAAAGAATATTTACTTTATAACAGGTAAAATGAGAGGTAGCTAATTTGTATACAAAAAATTAAAACAAGCTTAATGTTTGTCTCAGTGCACTCACTGTAACTTCCTGCTTTAAACTCTGCTCAGGAATGAATTACTTCCTCCAAAAAGTACTGGCTCTCCCAAACATACACAATTATTATCTTTTATCCTGCATTTTAGTATATGTAACACATGAAATGTAACCATCCATGGCAAACATCAAGTCTTACTCATCTTTCTAACCCCAACATCTAAAACAACCATAGGTATATATTAAGAGCTCAAAAATATGAAATGATCAAATCATCTGCTCACCACTCCAATGCCAGTTTAGTTTCAATTTGCTTTTCCATCCATATTCATAAATAGAGTCTTCCAGACTATAGTAGGCTGAATATTACACTAATCCTCAAAAGAAACGTCACTTCCTAATCTCTGCATGCTATATTACCTTACATAGTAAAAGATATGATTAAATTAAGGGTTATAAAAGGAGGCACTTACCCTAAATTATGTGAGTGGGCCCTATATACAACCCCATATATCCTTATAAGAGAGAAGGAGAGGGAATTCTGAGACTGAAGAGGAGGCAGCAAAGTGACCACTGAGGCAGAGAATGGAAAGATACAGCCACAGGCTTGTGCCTGGAGCCACAAGAAGCTGGAGGTGCGAAGGAAAGGATTCCACCCTAGAGCCGTGGCAGGAATGTGGCTTCTGCCAACAACTTGATTTCAAACTTCTAGTCTCTGAAACTGTGAAGAAATAAATTTTTGTTGTTTTGAGCCATCTAGTGTGTGATAATTTGTTACAATAGCCGCAAGTAACTAATACACCAGCTTTCTCTTCTACTCATAATAAATTTTACCCAAACTCAAAATTTCTACCACAATTTTAAATTCTTATCATGGTCAGATGTCTCTGATTTCAACCAGTCCATATATAGCTATGAATTACTCACAATATTCCTAAACATATGTATTAGATATTTGACATATACAACAAAAGAAACAATTCCTATTGTGTAGGGTTTACCAGATAAAGAAATTTATAATACAATTTTTTTTAAAGTACATAGTTCAAAGTGTAATAAGAAGAAAAAAATGAAACATTATCTTTCAGCCTATGATCAGTGAGCACTTATGGGCTAGTCTCTATGAAAGGCAATTTTTAAAAGACTAGCACAGCCCTTCTCCAAATTCATTTTCCTCTCTTTACAACCATTACACTCACATACTCACACCCACATGCCCTTCCCACCACTTCTTTTGATTGGCCCCAGCTCTACAGACCTACATGTGACATTTTCTTTTGCACAGGCACTGTATCTTAAGCAGTGAGTGGTACAATGTCTGCCGAAAAGTATGGTAATTCAAAATATTCAATAAGCACAGCTGCTGATGCTCATGGAAAGCTTCCAAGACACATTCCATTAAAAAGCACATGCTATGCCTTTGAACATTTCAAAACAATGCTTTAAATACTACACGCCTCAAAGTGAATGTTGTTTTTAAAAAACAACATTAAAAGTCTAGGGAGAGCCTATATCAGGCATTTATTTCACTTATAAACAAAACATTAGAAATCAATTTCTTAAAAATCCAGAGAGACTCCTATACTAGTCACCAAAATGGCCTTTGGATAGCCATCCCAGGATGTCTTGGTGTACAAAAAATGTCACAACTTGACACTCTGCCAGAACCTGAAGTGCAGCTGGAAGCAGACCCTTCACAGCCCTGGTAAGGTGCCAGGCCCCATAATTGTGATTTAGAAAGAAACAGGGAAGGGCAAAGAAAGGAAAGGAAAAAGATATGTATTTCAGTGGTTAGCAATCAACCACCAAGCACTCTAAATTAAAATGTTATTCTAATAATTGTACTGTCTGCCTCTGAACAGCTTAATTCACACAAAAGAATTCCGATTCAGTAATCAGTCAACTTCAAATGTTTGGTAGGAAATTATGAAAGTCCCTGAAAGTTGTGATCTGAAAAGCAAAGGTGACTCCTGCCCAAACCATTCTTCAAATTCATTTTAATGCTTCGTTAGTGTGGACTCTGTGACATATAACATGGGGACTTCCCAGAAGATTCACGAGCACTTACTACCTTTGTGTGAGATGTAGAGTCTTCTTGGCTCACATTCCCATCTTTCTCCTGAACAGAAAATGCTACCTAACATATGGCTCCACATACACAATAAAGATTGTCTACTGATGGCAACAACACATTCTGAAAATTATTTGTTCTTTAAATAAATCCTGATTGTTTTATTTCCATGAGATGTATGCCTTAATCTCAAAAGTTAAATAGAAAAAAAATAGATAGTTAAGAGTTTAAATGGCATTTTTACTACAGTTGACATAAACATTCTCTTTTTCATCTTTTAGAATCTGTCAAAAAGAAACTATAATATTTTTCACTGCCAGAAACGGGAGATAAATAAGTCATCTTGAAGCCATACTGGTTAATTTTAAAACCATGTATTTTTTAAAAAGCAATTAAGCAACCAGTATTTATTGAGTGATTACCCTACCACAGTTAGAGTGGTCTACTTACATTAATAAAACGTCTTTGAGGGATATAAAGAAATATGTAGGCCATCAAGTTAACCAGACTTCTCCTTAGCAAAGAAGAACCTGCCTACATTCAGGGCACTATGGATATTTTCTAAGTGTCTTTTATATGCCAAATACTTTGTTGAGTACAGGAATACAAACATAAATAAAAGAAAATCCTTGCCCTAAAGGAGTTCATGGTAATTAGTGGACTATACTTGTTTACCAACAATTGCTGACTTAATAAGGATCCTTTTGGACTATTAAAATTATTTACCATATGCATACATTATTCAAAAATCACAAATTCAGGAAGTTTTAAAATCATACAATATTGTAATATATTTATAGGTACTATGGGTGCACAGGGGAGAGGGACCCTAATTCTGTTAATGAAGCTACCAGGGAAATTTTTACAAAAAACTTCAAAAAATATGAACTCTAAGCTAAAACTAGAAAAGCATGCAAGAAAGAAATATCAAGTACAAAGGCATATGGATGGGAGAGAACAGTAGAGGTAGAGGGCAGGAGAAAGGAGAACCAGCCTAGAGAGGGAAGGCAGGACCTTGAAGGCCATGTGCAGAAGACTGAAGTATATTTTAGGGTCTTGGAGAACCACTGAAAATTAAGTTTGTATATAGATGGAAGACAGTGCAGGATATGATCAGATTTTTATCTCAGAAAAATAAGTAGATTATTTGTGAAAGACATATTTTGGAGGAAGAAGAGATAGAAGAGAGAGAAAAAGAAAATGAGATCAATAGTCTAGGAAAGCAATGATAAAAGCCAGAAGTAAGATAGTGTTAGCAGCAGGCAGACAAGAAGAAATAGTCTAAAAAAATGAGGCAGAAGGATATCAATTACTCCATCCCACCAAAAAAAAAAAAATTTTAATGTCACTAGTTAAAAGGGCAACCAGAAAACCTCATCAGAGGGAGAGAAGGAGGCACTAAAATGGAATCTAGGTAAAATGGAAGAAAGGTTGTTTCAAAGACTACAATGACTTCACGCACTAGTCCCCATAAGAGAGAAATCAAGTACAGTCACCACTGCAAAAGCCTCTTAGTAAATTGCAAACACCATCACAGTAAAACACTCAAGAGCATCCACTTTTCTCCCAGAGGAATTTCACATGCAGAGGGGTAAACTCTTAAAGCTGGCTCTGTTGGGAACAAAGACATAAAACAAGGATTTTGTTCCTTAAATGTCCACCTGCTGCTACACCTCCTCATTCTTTCCTTCAAACAAATCATCTCTATAGCAACAGACTCTTAAGAAATTTGTGGGTGGGAAGCATATGTTTATGGAAAAATATGAATTCAAGAACATGGAGCTACTTTATTTTTCCTTTTAATAGAAGAGAATCACAGTTAGGACACGACTGAAAAATCAGAAACAGACTTGCAACAGGAAAAAAAAATTTTAACACAAGGAAAGGTAAAAATTGTGTGATCAATACTGCACGTTTATATGAAAATTCTTTTTATAGGTTACAATGACACCTTGTGGTAAGACTTTTTAAATTATACAAATTATCTTGGAGAATGTTTTTACAGCAGAGATATAAGAAAACTAGTTTAGAAAATAGGAAAAGATCAAGAGCATAGTATTAACGAGGTATGGACATGTATAAGAATTTATTTAGAAAATTGAGGTTGAAAAATCAAACTTTAAAAAATATCACAATAGTAGGTAGGCAAAAGCACATTATTGACTATACATACAGGTTGAATATCTCTTATCTGAAATGCCTGTGATATGAATCCTACTCTCTCACAGGCTTGTAATTTCAGAGAAAACTTGAGGGAGGATATCACAAAGAACATTGTTTGCTAACCAACTATGCATGCTTTATGATAGTTATCAAGAAATTTCTACCTAAAAAATAAAAAAGTCTGGCAAGGACAAGTTGGTCTCCAAAAGCTTTCAAAATGAATATATCCTTTGACCTTCTAATGCCTCATGTTAGGAATTAATTCTAAGAAGCTAATCAGAGACATGCATAAACATGTTTAAGGATCTTCCTTATTGATCACTCAACAAATGTTTACTGAGCACATCCTAAGTCCAGGTAAGAACAGAAGACAGTATTAGTTCTCTGTCCTCATGGTACTTACCGTGTTGTTTAGAATGGAAGTACAGGTTGCTAAAAAAGCATGTTATAAATGTCAAGAAACTTCTTATTCATGGGTCAGAAAATTCAACATTGGTAATATGTTAATTACTCCCAAATTCAATACAATGCTATTCAAAACTCCCACCAGCCAACTTTTATAGAAATAAGTTGATTTTAAAATGCGTATGGAAATACAAAAGACCTAGAATAGCCAAAAATAATAATAATAATAAAAAATAACCAAAGTTGGAGTATTTGCATTGACTATAGACCCAAACATCTATAGTCAATGGATTTTTGACAAAAAATACATGCAAAGTCAATTCAGTAAAGAACGGACAGTCTTTTCAATAAATGGTCCTGAAACAACTGCTCATCCTATATTTAAAAAGACGGACTTCAAGTTGTACCTCACACCATACAAAACTCAAAATAAATCACAAACCCAAATATAAAACCTCCTAGAACAAAACACAGGAGAAAATCATTTTGATCTTGGATTAGGTAAAGATTTCTTACATACAACAGCAAAAGTACAATCCATAAAAGAAAAACTTGACAAACTGGACTTCATCAAAATTAAGAACTTCTGCTCTTTAAACGATACTGTTCCTAAATGAACAAGTATGCCAGACTTGAAGAGTGGGCTTACAAATTATGTAGTTGATAAAGGATTTATATCCAGAATACACAAAGAACTCTCAAACTAAGTATGAAAACAACCTAATTTTTTTAAAACAAGCAAAAGATTTGAATAGATATTTCACCAAAGATGGTGATATGGAAGGATTAAAGATGGCGGCTGAGTAACAGCTTCCCTGTAACTGGGCTCGGCGAGTCTGGGGAGACAAGACTCCAGACATCTTTGGCCGGTGGGATCTGCCTATGATCATCCCTTTGAGGATACAGGGAGCCAGCAAGGCATTTCTGGACCCCAGGAGGAAGACAAAAACAGTGCAAAACTGGCAAGTGGCTGCATGTGTTCAATCAACCTAATCACGCCAGCAACCGTGAGTACAAGCAGCACTGAGACTGCAAACTGGAAAGGCCTTACCTGTGAACTTTTTTGGTGTTCTTGGACTTGGCGCTCAGTTGAGCTGCCTTGGGGAGAGCTTGAGCAAAGGTGTGGAGAACTTTCGGCATTGTCTGCGGCCCCAAAATGAGCCATTGAGCTGGGCTCAGTGAAAGCCATTGTGTGGAAAAACTGCTCCAGCAAGCTTTGCCCTCAGGGTCCCAGAACAAGGATTGGGTGGGACAAAGTAACCTAGTGACTGAGCAGCTTAAAGGCGGGGACTGAACTGCCTCACAGCCCTAATCCTAAGGGGCAGAGTGAGACGGTTTTGGAACTCTGGAGCCTTGGGCTATTGCCTTGGGTAGAGTGCCCTGACGTCACAGCTAATAGCAACCTCAAACTCCTGGGCTTGGTGCCCCCCAGACCTCCATAAGAGGTGTGCAGCGACCCCTGACCAGTGACCTGCACCCACCAGGGCTTCACATTCCCTGACCAGGAACTGCGGGAGACATGCAACCCTGTGTCCTCCCTCCTGTGTCCTCCCAGCCTCCACATTAGCTCATCCATCTGACCAGGGACTCTGGTAGCTGCGTGCCCGCTGGAGCCCTCCCTGCCTCTGCACAGAGCCCTTCTCCTGTCCACAGACTGCTAGAGCCTTGGGCTCTCTGTGCCAATGTCACTGAGCGCCAGGCACAGAGAACCGTGCGCACCACCCCCAGCCCTGTTGCTGAATCCCGGTGTGTCACACACCGGAGCTGCTTCCACAACCAGAATCCCCTAACTACAGCAGCCCCAGAGGAACTACACAGGGTCACTCCCTACAAAGATCCAGCAACAATAGAGTGATCCCGCTGGGGTCTAATCTTGGGGAGACACCT
>CAUYPK010099225.1:0-10110 GCA_963574355.1 Loris lydekkerianus
ATGAAAAACTGCTCATCATCTTTAATCATCAGAGAAATGCAAATCAACACTACCTTGAGATACCATCTAACTCCAGTAAGAATATCCCATATCACAAATTCCCAAGACCAGAGATGTTGGCGTGGATGTGGAGAAAAGGGAACACTTCTACACTGCTGGTTTAGAAAGATGTTTGGAGAACACTTAGAGATCTAAAAATAGATCTGCCATTCAATCCTATAATTCCTCGACTAGGTATATACCCAGAAGACCAAAAATCACATCATAACAAAGATATTTGTACCAGAATGTTTATCGCAGCCTAATTCATAATTGCTAAGTCATGGAAAAAGCCCAAGTGCCCATTGATCCATGAATGGATTAATAAATTGTGGTATATGTACACTATGGAATATTATGCAGCCTTAAAGAAAGATGAAGACTTTAACTCTTTCATGTTACATGGATGGAGCTGGAACATATTCTTCTTAGTAAAGTATCTCAAGAATGGAAGAAAAAGTATCCAATGTACTCAGCCCTACTATGAAACTAATTTATGGCTTTCACCTGAAAGCTATAACCCAGTTATAACCTAAGAATAGGGGAAAGGGGGTAAGGGGGAAAGGGACGGGAGGGAGGTGGGAGGTGGGCAGAGGGAGGGTGATTGGTGGGATTACACCTGCGGTGCATCTTACAAGGGTATATGTGAAACTTAGTATATTTAGAATGTAGTAAATTTAGAATGTAATGTAGTCTTAACACAATAACTAAGAGAATGCCAAGAAGGCTATGTTAACCAGTGTGATGAAAATGTGTCAAATGGTCTATCAAACCAGTGTATCATGCCCCATGATCACATTAATGTACACAGCTATGATTTAATAGTAATAAAAAAGTATTATTAAATACCCTCATCTACTGGCACAATAGTAATAATAAATGAGAAGTATAAAAGACTCATTTTTAAAAATTAATAGGCAGAGCCTCCTGGATAAGTAGGATAAGTACCTCCTGAGTCAGGTATGAACAGGGCTCAGGCACAGTCACCTTCCACAAGGCAGATGACCTTCTTCTTCGCCCTGTTGCAATCCTACTCCCTACAGTGGAGCCTGAGGCCGAAGGAAGTGCGTCTTTCCTTTGTATCTTCTTAAATGTTGTCTCACCAGGTAAGTGATGAGGACCCAACAACTGAAAATGAACAACTAACACAGCAGTGATTTCTCACCACACCATTTGCTTGGACAGTGGCTCAGCTTTCTGCTCTTAAATTCAGATTTATCTTCTGTTGTTGATCCACATCCTGGTAAGACGACTATCCTAGTTGGCTTTGCTGTGTGGGCAGCCTTGGATATCATGAGAATATATTGGTAATGCTGGCCTGTGGCAGGATGATGTCTGTGGCCAGGCAGCCTAAGCAAGACCTTCCCATTAGGCCTCTGGAGAAAAAAGCTGGGACAGGCTGTCTGGCCATCCCACACAGCTAGGGGTATTTTATATAACCCAACTCAAGTCTGGCTCCTAAACTGGCCTCAAGGGGAGGTTGCATTGTGTCCCCCAAAATTCAGATGCTCAAGTCCAAACCCTAGCACCTCCAACTGTCACTGTTACTTACAGAGGTAATTAAGTTAGAATGAGGTTACTAGTGTGAGCCTGAATCCAATATGACCAGTGTCCTTATAAAATGGGAAATTTGGACACAGAGGCAGATGTGGATACAGGGAGGACAATGAGTGAAGATTTGAGTTATGCCACCAAGGAGTTCCCAGAGCCCAGAAGGGAGGCCAGGCCAGACACTCGTGGAGCTCTCAGAAGCAAGCTGGCCCTGCCACACTGTGATTTCAGACTTCTGGCCTCCAGAACTTTGAGACTATACTTTTTTATCGTTCTAAGCCATCCAGTTTGTGGCACTTTGTTCCAGTAGTCCCAGCAAACTAGCACAGAAGAACTTAAAGGAGGAGGTTCACAGACGTGCTACTCAAACCGTTAAGCCAGGGCAGGCCCTGACCAGCTCCATTCTGTCTGGAAACATGCAGCTCCTGCAGGAAGAAGCTTCATCTTTGCGGAATGTACTCTCATCTTCCTTCTGGTCCTCCGGGCTCCATGTCTCCACTCCTGTTCTCGATGTCAGAACTTCTCAGCCTGGCATTTACTGGTTTATTCATTTGGCGAGCATCTGAGCCCTGGTCTGAGCTGTCAGCATCATCATACCACTTCAGGTCCTAGCTCAGCTTGCCCACAACTAGTTCAAGTGTCCCCTTTTTCTGAAGACTTCTTCCCAGACCCTATGGGCTTGTCCAACCTCTCTCCTCTGTTCTTCAGTGTCCTCTTGCTTATCCCCAGCTGCAGCACTTGCCGCCATCTATCTCAGGTCCTCGTCTGCTCATTCATCTGCTCACTTGTGTCCCTCTGTGGATGGGGACTTCAATGCATGAGAGGTGGGTTTGTTTGTGTCCCTGGTGCAGAGCCTGTGCAGGATGCATACTCACTAGCGGCTTGCTGAACTGACCCAGTTTAGTGCCCCAGATAGATGGCCTCCTCTCCTCCTGGGGCTCCTTGCCCTGCTGCCTGAGTGCCTCTTTTAGGAGTCTCACCCTAATGGGAGCTCCTCCCTCTACTCCTCTGGGCTGCTCTGGGCTTTTCCTCATTTCAGGGGAAGTAAACTGGAGCCACTCCCCTTCCACAGGTCCTTCCTTTTCTTTCCTCAGATCCCTCCCTCAGGGGAGGATGGCATGGAGGGTGGCTCAGGGGTGAGGGGAGGTACCGTTCTCTGTGGATCCTGAGAAGAGTGGAGGGTGGCCAGGAATGGGTATGGTGGGACTACAGCTGGCTGGCTTGCCTCAGAATTCCTCAGGACAGACATCCTCCACTGAGCCGGCCACTCAGGCTTAATAGAGAACAGAGGGGGACCAAGGTGTTCTGTTCCCCAGAAGCCCAGGTCACAGCTCTGAAAGGGTAGCACTCAACTGGCAGAGATCTCACAGACCACCAAGGCTTGTGCAAAAGGTCTTTATTGGTGAGGGATGCTGGAGAGCAGCACCAAGGAGGAGAGAAAAGAGAGAGGGGCCAAAAGAAAAGCACACCTTATACAGGGAAAGTCTTCGAATGGTGACGGGATTGTAGAATAGCCAATAAGAAGTTACTGCTCTGGTGGGAAGAGCCATTAGGGGCAGGGCATAAGTTTGAAATTTTCAGCGGGTAATTGGGACAGGAAAATGAGGTAAGTTTTGTGACTGGGAGATAAGGAGACGCCTAGTAGGCAACTCCCTGTTCTTGGAAAGAGCTGTAACTTTAAGAGTGAGACAACTAGTCTTGGTCTGTTGAAAGCAGGAAGGTGCTTTTCTGGGGCAATTACCTAACCAGCTCAGCTTCACTCTAAGACCCAGAGAGAAGGATGTGATGATCTTCCCTGACCTGCCATAACCTGGGCTGAAGCCCTGCTGGGGATTCACCCGATGAATCCAAACCCCAACTTGATAAAAGTTTCTTGCCCTCAGTGAACCTTCGTGTCCTCACTTCTGCATTGGGGTAAGGATATACACCCCAAAGGGCTGTCCCCAGGTGTAAATGACAGTGGGTGGGAGTCTGGGCCTGGGCACTGGCACCCTACTCACAGGAGGCCCTGAGTGCAATGAGGCTCCCAAGCAGGGACCTTCCACTCAGCCTTCTCGAAGGTGCTTGGGCTCAGCTTTAAAGTATTGCCTTTTTTGCCACTGAGTACAGTTTGGTGGGACTGAGATTAGGGCCCAATACCACTGTCTTCTTCCTGACAAGGGGCAGACACCTGCCCTGTGACCCTGGAGGGGCCACCCTTTGACCAGTTAGCTGGGTTATGTTCAGCAAGGAGCTGAGAACCATTTTCTGACTGGGAAGCAACGCACACACACTGTGCAAGCTGAACAGCTGCTGGATATTGGGGTTTTCACAGCTATCTGCTGATATTTACACTGCCAGAGTCAACTGCTCAGGCTGGTTGGATGGGCCTCAAGTGATCCTCCAGCCTTGGCCTCCCAAGGGATCACAAGTATCAGCCTCTGGCCCAGGCTATGCTTCCTTTTAAAAAAGATTCCTTTTCAATGGATTTACTGACCTTATCAAGGCCAGTAGGGTGCCACCTCCTTGGAATTCAAAATCGAGCAAAAGGATCGAGAGACCTGGAAATATAGGCATTTATTCCACAGTTCCCTGATCAGACTTCTGCTACTAAACTATTCCTGGACAGCCTACTTCTTAGCACTCGGGGAAGCCTTTGGAACCAGAAGTCCTGGGTTTGAATCCCAGCTCACAGACTCTGTGATGTTAGACACATCACTCTCTTGCTCCTCATTTTCCCAAACTGAAAAAGGGAGGTACGTGACAGCAGCAAGTACCAAACAGGGCTGTGGTGAGCATTAGGTGAGTTCCTAACAAACATAATGTCTGAGCACAGCACACACTCAGGGCTGTCTTAGTGGTTTACAATTTTGAAGCCAGTGGTCAAAGCTCCTCCTGTTCCTGCAGGTGCTTAGGAAATAAGTATTACTTTTCTAATAAATTCTTTTTGATTCTTTTGCTTACCACAAAGAATTCTAGCTGATTTAGCGGGGAAGATGCCTAAGGAGCAGAAAGACTGCCAGTTTTGTCACCACCTTTCGGATTCATGCTGAGCCTCAGCACATTTCAACCCTGTGGGGAGGGTGTTGGTGAGAGGTGTCTTCTTTTTTCCCACCACAGCTTGGCTTTCAGGCTCTGACTCCTAAAATGCTGACTGCATGGGCATTCCCCTGAGCTTCTGCCACGGGATTGCAGAGGGGAGCTACCCAGCTTGTCAACACTTTTCAAACTGCCAATATTGATACATCAGAGCCTTGAAAGTAAAAAGAGGCAGGTTGTCATCATCGGAATTGACTCACAGTCATCAGACATACTTGCAGGTGCTCCTCATTCTGACAAAGTTAGTGCTAAATGACCCTCATAAGCTCACATGTACAGGAGCCAGGTCTGGTGAACTAGGAAATTGATGCTTCTCCTGGGAGTTGGACTTGTCAATTCCTGCTGATGTGAATGGGCAAAGGCAGCTAGCTGCTGGTACCCACCCACAAGACACAAACGACCTTCATGTGACCTGTCCGGCTGCTGTGTGCCTTTATGACTTTGCACTTGCTGTTCATCTGCCAGATGTGCCCATCCTTTGCTTTGCCAGCTCCCCTGATCCTTCACACCTCAACTCAGTGTTTCTCCCTCATGCTGTATCATCTGATCTTCTCCCTCGGGTCTGGTTGAGATGTCCCTTTTCCAGGCCCCGGTGTTACTCCACACCTCCATACCTCATTCCGTTCTACCATCATCATATGTTTACTTTCTTAAGGCTTTCAGACAGGGTCTCACTATGTTTCCCAGGCTGATCTCAACTGTTGGGCTCAAGTGATCCTCCTGCCTAAGCCTCTCGGGTAGCTAAGTGCCTTTACTTTTTCTTCTGTTAAATTGTGTGGTCTTGGGAGATGGGGACCTTGTTTGTTTCATCTTTGGATAGGCTATTTATGAATGTCTAATAAATATTTGCTGAATAAATGAATTATTTATTCTTTTATTGGACAACATGACAAGAAAGTTCCTAAAACAAACCAAGGATCAGAAGTAAAGACCAGAGTTCTATTTTAGCTTTGCAGCTGACACACACAGGCAATAGATCAGGTCAGTCAGGCAATTTCACTTCCTGCGCCTTGGGAAACTTACAATAACAGGGTCTTCATTTGTCAACAGCAAGAGTGAACACACTCAGGAGTATGCCAACTACTTCAGATGTCACTTTAAAACTTGCTCACCAAGTACTAGATTTATGTTTCCACCATTTTGAATTATAGCAGAAAGAAATGGATCTTAAGCAAAATCAAAGTTGCCAGAAAGCGGTTCCGAATACAGAAACGAAGTCAAAAGGAAAACAGGCTGTTAAAGAGACAGTGTTCGTTCACCTCTGGACACTGTGTCCTATTCCAGTTGAATGTATATCAGGGAATGTCTGTCTCTCTGCAGTTCAGGGGATCATAAAGAAAAGCTGAAAGATAAATCTAAATGTGGATATAGGCAAGGACACTGTTGAATTTAAAAAAATGTTTTCTCATTCTTCCAATCCAAAAGAAAAGATATAAATATTTTGACTAATAACAGGGGCAAGGCTTAGAAGAGAGAGGCAAGATAGTAAGAAGGAAAGAGCATGGTTGTGTCTGATAGCTTAAGCTACTTATGCTGCAATAAAAAATACGCCCCCAACCTTCCAACAGTGAAGTTTTACTTCTTGCTTACATTGCATTTATCTGCAGCTCTACTTCCTAACCTCTGCATTTCAGGATCTAGGCTGAAGAAATACCTCCCCATTTGAGATATTGTAGACTCATAGTAGAAGGAAAGAGGCTGTAGCCCAAACACACACTGGCTCCTACATCTTCTCCTGAGAGGTGGCATCATCGCTTCTGTTCATATTTCATTGGCCCAGGCAAGTTACACTGACGGGGCAAGAAGTGTTATTTTCTTACAGGGAGAACAGGAAATATTTGAACACAGAATAAAACCTAACGAATGGTATCTGCACCCAGCCAGACTTTGGTTTTACTTACTTGCCACCATGTGATCTTGGGCAGCTTTGTATTCTCCTATAGAATCTATCTATTGGGCATTAAGTGCCTATCTCTGAATTGTGACGATTAAAATTAAATAACATTAATACATCACTTTTGTCTTCCTTCCAACCCTCCCCCATTATCCTGTTCCTGCCTCCTCTAAGCTGCCACCTTCAACCTAGATTTGGTGGGGATCCCCCTGATATAACATAGGACAGAAGAGTATCTGAGAGAGGGGCACAGGAGAGAAAGACTTGTACACTAGGAGAAATTTAGGGGTGAAAATTTGTTTTTAAAGACAAGGTCCTGGCATCATACATTCAGAGAAAGGGAAGAAATAAACCCCTAAAGTGCTTTAATTAGGAATTTTTAAATAGAACCTTATGCTACAGAGATAATAGGATAGACATACAAAGATGTATATATAAGAATGGTCATTGAGATTGAGCTTCAGGGGAGGAGAGCAAGATGGTGGCTGAGCAATAGCTACCTTGCATCTGGGCACCGTGGGTCTGGGGAGATAAGACTCCAGGCATCCCTCGCTGGTGGGATCTGCCTGTAATCATCCCTTTGAGGATACAGGGAGTCAGCGAGAGACTTCTGGACCCCAAGAGGACAAAAACATGTGGTCACATGTGTTCAATTGGTCTAATCCCACCAATAGCTGTAAGTACAGTAGCAGCAAGACTGCAAACCGGAAAGGCCTTACCTATGAACTGTTTTGGTGTTTTTGGACTTGGCACTCAGTTGAACTCCCTTGGGGAGAACTTGAGCAGGAGTGCAGAGAACTTTGGGTGTTGTCTAGGGCCCCAGACTGAGCCGCTGAGCCGAACAGAGCTAATAATGTTTGGCTGTGGGTGGTAGGGAGCCATTGAGAGAGAACTGCCCCAGCAAGGTCCGCCCTCAAGGTTGCAGAGCAAGGATTGGGCGGGAGCTAGTAACCTAGCAACTGAGCAGCCTAAAGGCGGGGATTGAGCTGCCTCACAGCCCTAACCCTCAGGGGCAGAGCGAGACCAGTTTTGGCACACTGTGTAAGTGGATAGCCACATCAGCAGTGATTGCAGTGACAAGCACTTTCCTGGAAAAGCTTCTGCTTAGCAAGTTTAGAAGCTTAAAATGCCTTTTAAGAGTTCTGAAGAGAGATGTAGGGTGTCTACCCTGTGGGGTTTGAGAAATCAATGGAGGCCTCCAGTCGTATCAGCATTGTGATTAACATCTCATACCCGAGAAGACCACCTGTTGCCCAGACAATATTCAACAAGATATACATACTGCTTTGTTTTGGGGGGGTTTGTTTGTTTTTTGCTTATTTTGATGTTGTTTTTTTTTTTTTTTTATTTCAACCTTTTCCATACAGATTTTTTCTTTTCTTTATCCATTTCTCTACTTTAAATACAATTTCCCATTGATGCCTTTTTCAATAACTAGAATCTCATTTTTGCTAGTGTTTCTACCCCTATTATTTGGTTTTTCACCCAATTTTATCCCATAAAGCTTTCTGTTTGTTTGTTTTGGTTTGATTTATAGCATTTTTGTCTTTCCTCTCTACTTGGTGGAGGTGGGGTACTGTGTCTGATCAGGTTAGCAAAGAGCTGCTGACCTCAAGGGAACCACCCAACTGGGCACCCCCAGAGGTTACGTTTTTTTTAAAGGTTGTGTCAAAGTACCCTACTGTACCTATTGCTATGTCTCCCTCTTTCTGTGCCTCTCTTCTTTTTGTCAATATTCCTTTTACCCACCCCCTATCCTTCTATATTTTCTTTTCATTTTTTCCTTCTTTCTTTCATCCCTTCTTGCTCTTCAGCCTTCTCATCCTTCTGGTCCTATACCAAAAGGACTCATTGAAACCTTAGTTCACAGGCACGGGAACTTAAAGAGCAAGAGGAAGTGAAAGGAACATTAGGGCAAGGATCAGCAGAAAACTCCAGGCAACATGAAGAACCAGTCCAGAGCAACCCTTCCAAGGGACCATGAGGTAGCTACTGTAGAGGATTCCACCTATAAAGAAATGTTAGGAATGACAGAAAGGGAATTTAGAATACACATGATGAAAACAATGAAAGAAATGATGGAAACAATGAAGGAAACTGCTACTAAAGTGGAAAATAACCGAAAGGAAATCCAAAAACAGAAGAAATAAGAGATGAACAATATGAAGAATATAGAAAGGATATAACAGAGCTGAAAGAACTGAAGCAGTCAATTAGGGAACTTAAAGATGCAATGGAAAGTATCATCAACAGGTTAGACCATGCAGAAGAAAGAATTTCAGAGGTAGAAGACAAAGTTCTTGAGATAACTCAGATAGTAAAAGAGGCAGAAAAGAAGAGAGAGAAAGCAGAACGTTCACTGTCAGAATTATGGGACTTTATGCAGAGTTCCAACATACAAGTTATAGGAATCCCAGAAAGGTAAGAAGAATGCCCCAGAGGAATGGAAGCCATACTAGAGAATATTATAAATGAAAATTTCCCAAAT
This sequence comes from Loris lydekkerianus, assembly GCA_963574355.1. Taxonomy (NCBI): domain Eukaryota; kingdom Metazoa; phylum Chordata; class Mammalia; order Primates; family Lorisidae; genus Loris; species Loris lydekkerianus. The sequence continues at coordinate 9,051 of CAUYPK010099225.1, forward strand.
ATTACCAAAGATTCTGACACACTGTTTTCAGATGGATATCAGACCCCAGGTCACCTCAACTCTAACTAAGCTTTTCCAAGACACATTGTGATGAACTTGTCCAAAGTCAAGACAAAAGAAAAGATTCTGCAACCTGCCAGGAGTAAGTGCCAGTTGACCTATAGGGGCAAATCCATCAGAGTGACCGCAGACTTCTCTAATGAAAGTTTCCAAGCAAGAAGACAATGGTCATCTACCTTTAATCTAATTAAACAGAATAATTTCCAGCCAAGAATTCTGTACCCTGCTAAGCTAAGCTTTAAAATTGATGGAGAAATCAAATCATTTATGAATATACAAACATTGAGAAAATTCGCCACAACAAGACCAGCTCTACAGGAAATACTTCAACCTCTTCTACACACTCACCATCACAATGGATCAGCAGCAAAGTAAGAACTCAGAAATTAAAAACAGAACCTAACCTCCACACTGATGCAAAAGATAAAACTAAGCAATGGACTCTCACAAAATAAGATGAATAGAATACTACCACAGTTATCAATTATCTCAATAAATGTTCATGGCTTGAATTTCCCACTGAAGAGGCATAGATTGGCTGACTAGATTAAAAAACACAAGCCATCCATTTGCTGTCTGCAAGAAACACACCTGGCTTCAAAAGACAAATTAAAACTCTGAGTCAAGGGTTGGAAGACGATTTTTCAGGCAAATGGAATTCAGAAGAAAAGAGGAGTTGCAATCTTATTTTCAGATACATGTAGATTTAAAGCAACTAAAGTCAAAAAAGACAAAGATGGTCACTTTATATTGGTCAAGGAAAAAATACAACAAGAAGATGTTTCAATTCTAAATATTTATGCACCCAATTTAAATGCTCCCAGATTCTTGAAACAGACCTTACTCAGTCTGAGCAATACGATATCCAATAATACCATGATAACAGGGGACTTTAACACTCCTCTTACAGAGCTGGACAGATCCTCTAAACAGAAATTAAACAAAGATATAAGAGATTTAAATGAGACCCTAGAACAACTGTGCTTGATAGACGCATATA
>CAUYPK010099226.1:0-15869 GCA_963574355.1 Loris lydekkerianus
CCAACTATACCTCAAGACTATGAGGAAAGGACCAAGGAAGGGGAAGGGAGGGGGAGGTTTGGGTGGAGGGAGGGTGATGGGTTGGGCCACATCTATGGTGCATATTTTTATCTATAATTAAAAAAAAATAAAATAAAATAAGCTGCACTGGAAAATAAATAAATAAATAAATAAAAATAAAATAAAAAGGAAGAAAAAATTGACATTTGTGACAATAGGGGTGAAACTTGAGGACATCATTCTAAGTAAAATAAGCCAGCCCCAGAAGGATAAACACTGCATGATTCCACTTACATGAGGTATGTAAAATAATCAAAATTATAGAAGCAAAAAATATAGTGACTGGAAGGGACTGGGTTGAAGTAGGGGAAGGGAGGAATTGTTTCTCAATGGGTACGAAGTTTTAGCTGTGTTAGATGGGTAAGTTCTTGAGGTATGTTATACAATAATGTGCACAGAGTTAACAATGCTATAATGTATATTTAAAAATTGTTGGGAGTAACTTTATGTTATGTGTTTTTTACCATAATGAAAAAGTCAAACATGGTCTAATTCACTTTAATTTAAAAATAAATACATGTGCTACCACTTGTAAAGGGGGACTGAAATAGCATTGCGTTTTCCAAGTAAGTAAATATTAGGTTATCTGAATTCCATCATTGAATATTTGATAACTTCATAAGCATTATCAAATATTACCAGGTTATGTTCTAGAGGAAAAATTATAAAAATACAGTACCTATCCTGAAAGCCCATAAATCCAAATGAGGAAGAAAGATAAAGAAAAAATTATAGTGCAATGTGTTAAGTGTTGTGATACAGGAGTGAAGAATACTTTGGGAATGAAGAGAAAACAGGAAACAATTCCTTAATGAAATTATACTTGAATTACATCTTAAATGAGTACATTTTATTTTTTAATTAATTAATTTATTATTATTATTATTATTATTTGTTGGAGACAAAATCTCACTCTGTTGGTGCAGGCTACAATGCTGTGGCATCATCACTCACAACAACCTCAAACTCCTGGGTACAAGTAATCCACCTGCCTCACTCTCCCTTTTAGCTGGGACTATAGATGCCCGCCATAATACTCGAACTAATTTTTTTTTCTATTTATAGCAATTACAAGGTCTTGTTCTTGCTTCATCTGGTCTCAAACTCTTTAGCCCAAGGGATTCTCTGGCCTCAGCCTCCCAGAGTGCTAGTATTACAGGCATGAACCACTGTGGCCAGCAATAAGTAAAATTTATTAAGGTAGAAAATGAATGAATGGTATGGTGAACAGAAGGTATAGCATGTGTGAAGGAACATGGGGGTGATATGCTGTATATATCATATAACTATTGAATCATGTTGGGCAGAATATAAAGACTAAGTCTAGAGCTACTCAGAAGAGGGGATGGTCACAGGAACTTAAAAAAAGATTGGTAGTTTTTTTTTTCCTTAGTTATGATTTATAAGCAAAATAACTAGAAATTAAGATGATCTAGTTTGAGAAACACTTAAGGTAAAGATATCTGTGTATATAACATGTCTAATAAATCACAGTTAACCATCTCAGTAACCATGTAAATAGAATTAATGTGCTCCCAAGTGTAGGGTTATTATACAGATGTTAATTTTTATCTCTGTCTTTTAGTTGGAACTCAAATGTTCATTGAGTATGAATGGGATGAAGAAATGAACACAGAGGCAACAAGGGGAATTTTTTTAGGAAGAGACATGGAAGTGTGTTGGGTGCCAAAAAGTCAAAGGTGATTTGTGCTCATTACCAGTGAGTACCTTCAAAAGGAAAAGCAGAGAAACGATGGTGATAAAATGAAATCAAAGTAGAAAAATGTTATGACAATCAAAGATGAAGACAGAATGATTATAATATAAATTAAGATAGACAATTATTTTAAAATACAGGAGAACCTAAATAGTTGACCATCTCCCTACACTGACCACTTCCTTGACAGACCTAATTTTCATAGACCAGACTTGCACTACATGTATCTATTAGTACAGTAGGCCTAGTCCCTTATGTTGACCACCTCCGTATGCTGACCAATCTGTTAAAGTCTCTTGGAGGTCAACTTACAGAGGTGCTACTATAATTTCAGGCAAGGTCAAAGAAGAAGGCAATAGGGAATCTAAGAGCTGAAAAATGTACTAATAGAATGTAAGGATGTGCATCATAATGAAGATATTAATTCTTTGTATATAAATACATGATACACAGAGGAAGAGAACTGCAAGATACCATTAAAAAGATAAAATTTAAATTAAAAAGAAATAGATGAAGAAATACTCACACCAGATAGATAACCAGATGCTAAAATAATCGCATTTAAATTTTTTTCTTGTGAATAGCCATGATATGCAAACAACCTCAGAGTTCAATAGTAGCTGGATAAAGAAAATGTGAGGTGTGTGTATATAGACATATATACAATGAAATATTAAACCATTAAAAAAAAAAGAAATACTGCTGTTTACAACAACGCTGTTGAACCTAGAGGACAATATGCTGTTATATTAATTAAAATAAGCTGGGCCCAGACATACAAATACAGCATGATCCAATGTATATGTGAAATCTAAAAAGTCAAACTCAAAGACAGCAAAACAGTGGTTATCAGAGACTAGAGGGTGGGGAAGCAGGGAATGAAGAGTTGATGAAAAGGTTCAAATTCTCATATGAACAGGAAGAATAAGTTTGTCATCTTTCTCACAGCACAGTGAGTATAGTCAGTAATAATACATTTTGTATTTCAAAGTAACTAAATTTTAAATGTCCTACCATAAAAATGATAGGTAAATAAGTTGATGGATATATTAATTAGTTTGATCTAATGACACATTATGTACTTATTTCAAAACATCACATCATACCCCATAAATACACATAATAATAATTCATTATCAAAAATGATATTAAAGATAATTTTAAATGTATTTTTAATATGTTTAAAAGAAGAATAACTTTCTGGGAGGCACCTGTGGCTCAGTATTTAGGGCGCCAGCCCCATATACTGAGGGTGATGGGTTCAAACCTGGCCTTGGCCAAACTGCAACAAAAAAAATAGCTGGGTGTTATGGCAGGCACCTGTACTCCCAGCCACTCAAGAGATTGACACAAGAGAATCACCTAAGCCCAGGAGTTGGAGGTTGCTGTGGGCTGTGTGACGCCATGGCACTCTATCGAGGGTGACAAAGTGAGACTCTGTCTCTAAAAATATAAAAATTAAAAAAATTAAAAAAAGAAGAAGAACTTTCCTGAAGATATTGAGTTAAGGCTGTGAATATAATACTAGCACTCAGGAAAGACAAGATGGGTGGACTGTCAGAGCTCACAAATTCAAAACCAGCCTGAGCCAGAGCAAGACCTCATCTCTAAAAAAAAAAATAGCCAGACTTTCTGGCTGGTGCCTGTAGTCCCAGCTACTCAGGAGGCTGAGGCAAGAGAATCCCTTGAGTCCAAGAGTTTGAGGTTGCTGTGAGCTATGATGCCAGTTACTTTACTGAGGGTGACAAAGTAAGATTCTATCTTTAAAGAAAAAAAAAAAAAAAAAAAGCTATTGAGTTAAAATTGTGTTAGAAAAACCAGATATACTCTCTGGTAGGAATTATTTTGAGTTTGATCCATATATTCTGTCATTGGGGAAAGAATATATGTCTATGTGCCCAATTAAAGAAAATATATCAACAAATAATTTGGAACATCATTGACCAATATCTTCACCTTGAAGTTTAAAATAATAATTTTAGCAAAAAGGATTCACATTGTTAAATGTTGGATAAAAGTAAGCACAGAAGATGATTGTTGAAACTTAGTTCAAACCATCACAGAACACAAAAATAATAGATTTAATTATATAGTAAAAAGTTTTGCTTTTATTTCTTCTTCTTTGACAAGTTTTTACCTTAAATCAAAGGTTAGAGTGATTTACCTGTAAATCATTATAAAATACTTTTGACACTGTCTTCAACATTTTAAGGGCCCAACATTACAGTGTAAGTGGATGTCGTACTACCTAATAGTGCCAATTATTGTTCTTAGATTAATATTGAAATATAGTAAAATAGTTTCATGCTTTTATACTATCAACAATTTCATTTCTCAATGTCTCAAAAGAAAATCAATGGAAAGTTCATTTAAGAAGACAAAATTTACCTGTTTATAACATATATTGAATGTCATGAGAAGCAAATAATTATGCCTTCTTAGAACTGTGCTCATATTTTTTTGACACATGATTTCAATAAAATATCTTAAACACCATTTTTTGAAAGTGAATGTACAGATTTTTACTTTGCTGAAATTGGTCCAATGTAGTATACATTGATTAGAGTAATATAGTTTATGATGAAGAAACCAATAAACTCCTAAATCTCAGTGGTTTAACACACTAGGTTATTTCTTGCCGACATTACAATCTGATTCAGATTACACTCCCTGCCTCCATGGTAACATAGTCTGGCCTTCAAAACTGTATTGACATGGAAAGAGAAATCTTGTTTTTACTTACATTATTTTAGAAATTACACATTCTTTGATTACTGTCTGAAAGGACAAAATTATTTCTATGATATCAAATTAATTGCAGACGTTGGAAGTTGTAGTGGAGCTTAAGGAATATTTGAGAAACATTAAATGTCTTTAACTTCTGAAGGGCTATGTTCTCTCTGCAGGGACCAAAGAAACATTATCAAACACTGGTTTGAATTTCAAGACTGATGATGGCATACTTCCACCAAAGGGTGTGAAAACATTTAATACTCACATAAAGGAGGAATCTGAAGAAAGTAGGCAGATTCTCAAGCCTACTTGAGAAAATGACTCAAATGGCTTCAAAGAGAGTGAGAGAAAGTGGCTGTAACTTTGATTGTGACAAGAGAGGAGGCCAGCATGCTTTCTTACCTGCTTACCCAGATGAAGGACAGAAGGAAAAGAGGGAGGTGGGGCTTGAAAGCTGTCAGCTACCAACCAACCTGAATGGAGTAAGGCTCATTGTCACATATGGGGATGCATTATTTCATTATTTTCTCTGGTTATTAACTTTAGTCCTAGATAAATTTTAAAACATAATGTATGTGCCATGCTAGGTATTCTAAGCATATGATTACCATTTTAACAAATTTCAAAAATTTAAAAAATTTCACAAAACTCTTATTTTACTTGTCAGTTTCTAACTTCAGTTATTATTCTCAGAAAAGTCACTTATGTTCTCTTAATGGAAGCCAATTTTCTGAACCAATCCTGACCAGAGAATAGAGTCTATCAGACACTTTAGCACTCCATTTGGAGTAATCACAATTAGTCATCTTGGCAAAGATTTAGCACTTGATTTGTCAAGAAGAATACTTGTTACCTAGATGTTCACTAACTCACAAAATTTTTCCATTTTCCACTGTCTAATCTACTTTAAATGTTTTGTGGTTCTGGTCACATGTCTCAGTCTCAAGTGGTGTTGTCCTATTATTTTTTGCCTAGGCTACAGCAACAGCCTCATGTCTCATTTTCCTTAATCCCCTATATCCTCTCATCTGATCCAATTTTTAGGCATGTAACTTCTCTAACTTAAATTAATCTCATTGTACTATTTCTTCTTCATCTTCTCACAAGCTGTGCTTATCTTTTTCCTATACTAAAAACTTAGCACTGTCTCCTCTCTCAGTGTTTTTGTACATGTTAATCTATCATTTTCAAATGATCTTTCTTCCCCTCTCTTGACTCAAAAAACTCTTCCTCATCTTTTAGGTTTTGGCTGAAATATAATTTCTTTAGAGAAATGTTGCCTGTTCTCCTTATTGCTTTTCTGAGTATTCTTTGTTATAATCTCTTCAATGCTGCCTCTAATTTTCCTTCATAGTACTTGCATTTTATTGCAGTTGGCTCTTATCTGTCTTCCTTTCTACACTGTGAGCTACAAGGTGGAGGGAGTCTAGTGCTTTAGATATTTTGCTTATCTTCTATCCTTTACACTCAGACAGAACTCTAGGGGGATACAATGATAGCACATCAGCCTCCTTCTGGCACTAAACCCCAGCTGTAAACATTAGGCCTTATATTTATATTACTAACACCCACCATGGAATCTTAAATAGAGTAAGTACACTATGAAAGTTTGCTCAATCTGAGCCCTGCTAAGTTGTTGCCAAATATCTTCAGAAGCCTCAAATATTAATTTTAAGAATTTGGTTTTGTCCTAAAGAATCATGAAAATATTGATGTATTTTAATAGAAGAGTGCAGTGGGAAAGCACGTGCTTTTGAAAATCATTCTAGCAGCAGTGTAGAGCAAGGGATAAGATCAGTTAGGATAGAGATGAGGGGCTGAATTTGAGTAATAACATGAGAATTTGTGAAAAGAGGGTATGATTGCGTTTTAGAAGCAGAAATTTGTGCCTCATGAAATCAAGAGATCATGTAGATTATAAAACAACTTCAAAGTTCTTAACTCGAGTAACTAGGATGAAATATATTCCAAACTTTAGGCAGGGTAGAGAAGATGATGTCACTAGATAAACTGTCATTATTATTCTACTTTGGCTGTCTTTTTCAGGTACATGCTACATATGAAAAATGATGTATTTCCTTTTATAATTGGTGTATTTGATGTTTCTTTCTATTACTCTAATGATGTTAGGAAATATTTTGTTGCAGGGTGAAACTCCATATTCTAAAATATAATTTAAAGATGGACCAAGCAAGAAAAAAGCAAGTAATATTTTCTGACTAGGAAAAAAAGGACAATTTCCATTTTTGAAAAGGTTTTCCAACTTTATACCACTATCAACTCTCTGTATAACTAGAACAAGAACTATGCTTTTGCTATTAGCTATAAAAGGCCTACTGATTGAGGTGGTGCCTATGGCTCCAGGAGTAGGGCCCCAGCCCCATATACTGGGGATGGAGGGTTCAAACTTGGCCCCGGCCAAAAACTGTAAAAAAAAAAAAAAATAGATAAAATAAATGGCCTAATGATCCTTTTCCTGGTAATTTCTTAAGTAATTATAATATTAAGGTAAAAGGAAGAGTTTAAAATATATTTAAATCCCTTATCAAAAGTATCACAAACAATTTTTAAGGTAGAACAAATGAGTTGAATGAAATGTAAATTTATTTATTTATTTATTTTGCAGTTTTTGGCTGGGGCTGGGTTTGAACCCGCCACCTCCAGCATATGGGGCTGGCGCCCTACTCCTTTGAACCACAGGCGCCACCCGAAATGTAAATTTATTTTTCAGAATCATGCTTCAATCACAGACTTAATATTTTGTCTAATTAGCTTTCGATGGAAATAACAGAATTAAAAGAAACACTGACTGTGGACTTTCAGATGAAGATGGTAAGTTGACTACCATCAACCTACATTAATCTTATGGTAAAGATTTTAAAAAGAACCAATAACAAAGAACAAGGAATCCATAAAGGGGAACATCACAGAGCAGGCAATTGTAACACATAGAGAACAGATGGAGAAGAAGTGACTTGTAGAGGATATATCAAAGAGGAAGAGCCAGTTTATTCCATGGTGGCTAAAAGAGACTGAGGATTTAGTGGCTCCAGGTAAAGCAGAGGAAGAGTTGCAGAGCAAAAATCAGGACAATAAACTAAAACAATGTGCCGAACAGTTGACTCCCGATCTCATACCCAGAAGGCTGAAAGGCTGAAATAAGATATCCAAATAAATATATTTAGCAATAAAATAATTCGGATATGCTTAAAGACACTATGTGCGGTGAAAGGCAGGTGGCCTGCTGGTTTTGAAAGCTGACTCTATCATTGACTAGCTATGTGACCTTGGGAAGACACCTAACGTTTGGCAAGCCTCTGTTTTTGTATCTCCAAGATGGAGATAATTATAGTATATTTTTCTTATTATTTTTGTGAAGTATAAATTAATTAATATGTGTGAAACACTTGGAGCAGTGTTTGACAAATAGGAGATAACATACGATGAGCTACTCTTTTATTATATGCTTCCATAAAACACAAAGATGTAATGAAAAAGGAAGATATAGAAAATAGCAAAATGAGATAACTGAAATATTCTAAAAATCAAATTCAGTATAATAATTGGAGAGAAAACTAAGACTATTTCCCAGAAACTAAGAAAAATAGGCAAAAACATAGGAAATATGAAAGAAAATATAATAATCAGTCCAGTAAATTCAATATCCAAGTAATAGGAATTCTAGAAAGAGACAATATTAGAAAATAGAAAAGAAATTACAAAAATATCAAGAAAAAAAAAAATGCCCAGATGTAAATTTTCAGATCTTAAAAAAACCATTGACCACCCAGAAAATGGAATTTTTAAAGGCCCATATCAAATCTCATGTTGAAATTTCAGTGTACAGTGAAAAATTTAGGAGAGGACACAAAAACTGTCATATAACAAAGGAGAGGCATCAAAAGTCATCTGACTTACCCCAATCGAAAATAGATACTGACAGACAAGAACACCAGTGGTTTCAAAGTTTTGAGGGACGTTCTCCAGTCTCAGGTAGTGTGCGTGTGAGGCAGCTATGTCCCAGCAGATTTCCTGCATTGCAGTCCCCGTCAAGTTGCAGGATGATCTACTTCTTGTTCTCAGTTCCCAGAAGGTGCTAGCCAGGTCCCACCTAGGCTTTCTGTGAGCTGTGGCAAATTCGGGACAGGGACCTGGATTTCTGGAGAAGGTTGTCATCCAGTAACAGAGGAAGAAATGATGGTTGCAAACACAGCACACACACAGCCCATGCAAAAGGGAAGGAAACTTTGTACTATGTTGTCAGGAAAATAAACAAGCCTGGACATCTCCATGTCTGTCCCTTCCTTTTCACACTGTTTCAACTGCCCTGGTTTTCGGATACAAGGGGAGGAAGTTTAACCTAACTGCTGGAAAGAACCCTCCCTGACTGGGTTCTACCTGGAGAGCTTTCCCTACCAGAAGAACCTGCATCCTCCTGGCTGTAGTCACTGCTGATCTCCTGGAAATCATCTGTGGAGACAGAGACATCAGGGGACAATGTACTCAGAGAGTGACATCCCCATTTCTCCTCTTGGCAGTGAGGTCAGGCTAGACTTCACAAGGTCCCATGCTCTTTGTCCTAAGGTTTCAGACTGTCCCTGGCCTCTTTGGAGTCAGAGGCCTTCAAGAAGGCACTGTGACAGTGCCAGCCTCAGGTGAGCGGGGGCAACAGAGGGAGACACCTTGTCTGTTTCTGCTGCCCCTACCCAGTCCTGGTGCTGATGCTATTGCCTTCTCTTCCCCACTGGCCCTGGGACTGGAAGGCGCTGCAGCTGCCTGGCCAGGACTTTGAAGGGTCCCTGACATTAGAGTGTGATTTTGGGCAAACAGCCCTTGGGCAACAATGTCCACACAAGGACCAACTGCAGGTGACAGATGAAGAATGAGTTGTTCCTCAGCCACAGGGAGATGAGGTTTAGGACCTCTATGTGTCACAGTTTGTCCCAGTTGACTCATGTGCTGTCTGGGCTGGGTCCAACAATTGGGGTCCTGACTATTTTCTGCCTTTCATTTCTGTCAGTGGCATTGACATCATCACATGGAGTTGAAGGCAGGGAGAGGAAGGAAGCTACTCTCTCCTGCTGGTAGGAAGATGTCTGCACAGCAATTACACCAGCCCCTCAGGCCGGGTCCTGTTCATCCCACCCACAGGGGCTCCAGTCCTGCCTGAGCCCTGAGGGTAAAGTTGAATTAATTCTCCTGACCAGGCAACCTTGGAATCTTCCCCACCATGGCCTGGATGCCCTCATGACTTCCTTCTGACCCCCACTAAATCTTTTCCTTCAATTCCTGGCCAAGGCTCTGCCTTCTTTCTCCCATGAGCCCACTAGGAATCCTTAGTTGGTAACACTGAATTTCACCTTTGTGTCCCTCTTTGCCAGGGCTTCCAGAACCCGCGGGCAACTGGAATCTACAGAGTAAAGATGTCTAGGACAGCGTAGGCAAAAAAAGGTAGTTTCAGAGTGGCGCCTGTGGCTCAGTGAGTAGGGCGCCACCCCATATAACAAGGGTGGAGAGTTCAAACCCGGCCCTTTCCAAAATGCAACAAAAAATAGCTGGGCATTGTGGTGGGCACCTGTAGTCCCAGCTAATAGAAAGGCTGAGGCAAGAGAATCACCTAAACCCAGGAGTTGGAGGTTGCTATGAGCTGTGATGCCACAACGCTCTACCGAGTGTGACAAAGTGAGACTCTACCTCTAAAAAAAAAGAAAAGAAAAGAAAAGAAAAGATAGTTTCTGTGGTAAATGAGAGGCACTTTCACATCAAGTGGTCTAATTTTCTTTTGTGGTGACAATACTGACCCCTGTAGGGCCCTGAAACTCTATACCAATGTAGTGTTTTCCACAGAACTTATGCTCCCAAAGGAAACTCACACCATACTTTGGCTCATGTCACATTTGTTGTGACTGAAGACACTATAATTTTTTGGCTTGTTTGTCTGTAGAAGCCTTCAGAAACCTATTTCAGCAGTAGGTTCCACAGGGACAGTGAGATGAGTCTCCTGGACTCCTGCTGGTCTTGCGTTGGCCCACTTGCTTGGCGTGGACTTCCAGCCTCCTCTTGAGATGGAAGCCTGGCTCTCACCCTCATTTTGAGACCCTCAAGCACGGCTCTTGTTGCTCTTGTCCTTAGACAGTGCTTGTGGGCTGAGCACACAAGGGAACTCTAGGCTAACTGATGGAGCACTACATACCCCAGAAATAAGGCATTTCCTATCTGGCCACATTACCTACAGGTAAATAAGAGACGTGAGGGGTAGCAGTTGGAGTGACCTTCCTAGGTTTCCTGAAGTTCCTCCTTCCTCATTTTTCTACAAGAAGCAGAGGGAAGGGGTTGCTCCAGGGTCTATGCACAAAGTGGGGAGTATTGGCCCAGCGCTTCCACTGCAGATGGGGGTGCATAGTCAGGCAGGAGACCCTTCTTAGAAAAGACTGGGGAAGGAGGGAAGTGGCAAGAGTGAGGTGTCAGGACCCATCCAATGACAAGAGAAAATATGACAGGAAGGCCTAGGGTGCCCCAAGGTTTGTTAATAGGTGAGACACTTTGTGACACTTTGCCATGGTTCTAAAATGTACTTTTGTCCCATCAGGACCCCATCAACACAGTGCTGGGTATTGATGGGATTTCTTTTTTCAGGTCAGTTAAAGTCTACTTGGCATGTGAGGAACTGCACATACTCAAAGCCTAGCAATTAATGTTTACTCCTGCATAGAATCCTACTGCAATGATATTAGGAGATTTTTTTAAGAGTGGGGGAACTGCCAAGTGTGGGGGGCATTCATTCAGGGAAACTGCATCAACAGTGGTCACCCAGGAACACTCTGAATCACACTACAAGGATTCACAGGTGGCCACAGCCATCCCAGCCATGGGCGGGAGCCAACAGCCCATAGGACCAGCCAAATAGTTACTTTGGGGGACTTCAGAATGAGATCATGGTGTGTGTGTGTGTGTGTGTGTATAACAAAGAGAAATTTTACGTGGGAAGAACAAAGAGGAAGTTTAGAGCATTTTGAAAGAGAGTTGGAAGTAAGCCCCTCGTTCATGAGTGAGACAAAGAACACTGTTCTTTATGTGGAAAAGCAACTGGTATCATCAAAACCACCATCCTCAGTCAGCAGCTGGAATCCTGGTGCCTCTGCACAGGAAAGCCATAGAGGGGGTGCCCCATTTCTCACCGTGTACATTGCTTATCACAAAGCACATGAGTTGAGGACACATACCATTTTCCTTCACTCTGCAGTCTGCTTACAGTTACAGAAAAGAAAGCACTGTGAGCATCAGGCCCTGCTGTGTCATGTTCTCAGAGGCCTTTCTTTTACTTGGTGACAGTAGAAGAGAAGATGGGAAACAGTGGTGTAGTGAGGGAAGATCTAGAGCAGAGCAGACCTCCTGGTACTAAAAGCCTCACACAGTTCCTGGAGGATGTTAGTTTGTGAGTGCATTGTGGTTGGCAATTGCAGGATGTTCTCCCCAGGGTGAGTTAAAAGAAAGAAACCTGCTGAGAACCAAGTTCACCAGCAGATAGTTGGTGGCTGGTAGTGTCACTTCTCAGTGATTTCTTTTAGTAGGTCTCAGTTTGTGGTAGACTCTCTATTGACATTCCCCACCTGCAATATTGTGTGTCACTAATAATCTAAACTCTAGATTATAAGGTGTCTAACTTTTTTATTTTATTTTTCTGTACCACACTGGAAGAAGTAGAGTTGTTTGGGTGTTTCTACTTTAGTAAAAGTAGAAACACTAAAAAATGCTGATGAGCAGAAAAAAAGATCAGTGCATTCTCTCCCTGATATCCCACACTAGAGATAAGCAAAATTCATCACAAAATCAGTATGTGACCCACAGGCTGCAAGGTGGACTCTGCTGATCTAGAGGATCAGATGTAAATCTCATTGTAAACTGAAGAAGAAAGACATCAATTATTTAAGCAATATTTCTATCTCAGACAAAAGCATGTGACCTGACCTTGTCATTGGATTGAGCCTCCTTCTATTCCCTCTGACTGGGATGCTCCTTCAAGAGGTCCTTATAGGGAGCTATAAAGACAAAAGTGGCGGTGTTGCTTAGACATTATTCTGGGGTACTGGCTTGGTCTGGACACAGGATGAGAGTAGAAGGCAAGGAAGAAAAGGAGCAGGAAAGAAACAGGAAACAGAACCTGTGTCTTGCTAGGCAAAGGGCGACTACTGCATGTGCAACAGCCTATCTCACACAGGTGGCACTAAAATGCACACTGGGTTGCAGTGACCAGTGCTCAGGGCTCTTCCTGCCTGATGTGCAGCTGAGCTACATTGCTACTGCCTCCTGATACTCTCCAGGATCACCTGATCTCCAGGATTCACCTGTGCTCTACCGGGTACATCATGTCCTCCTATAGTTTCATACTTGGTTGAAAGCAGGCTTCATTGGAAGATTGAATTCAATTCTAGGTGAAGTACCATGTTTCATTTGTTTACCCACTTTTGTGTCAAAGAGAATTAAAGAGAGATTTGAAAATAATAAAAAAAAAGTTTTGAGAGAAAATTAAATTTAATTTAGATTTATGTACCAATTTAATCTAATGTTCAAGTATAAGAGCTGAGAAAAACCAAGTTTATATATTAGAATATGTGTGCATTACCTTTCCTGCACCTTTTCTTAAGAAAGAATTAAAGGATGTAATCTAGTACATCAAGAAAGACAAACAAAAAGAAAATATGGAGTTCAAGCAATCATGGGCTCGGAACAGAATATTAATGAATAGAAACCTAGAATGAGCACTGTGCAGCAGACCTAGAGAGCAACCAAGCTAGATGAAAATTCTAACTAACAGAACCCAGGAGTCTGGCAAATGCAGGTAATAGATACACGGATGATAACATAGAAAAGCCCAGAAATTTCTAGTAGTATCACTACATTGCTTACTATTATCAAGAATGCTAAGCTTTGAGTTAAAACATACATGCCCATGATATTTTACAACTAAGAACTTGACTATTATACTCTTCACAGAAAGGATTCAAATTTTACACAGGCATAAGTACAGAGGTTTGTGAAATAAATTGCTTTTGCGGCTTCCATTTTGGCTTTAAATAATAAAATATATGTAATGTTGGAGAGAAACAGATAAAGAAAAATGATAAAGTCTATTTGGTGAAATAAGAAACCTAGTTGCAAGTACAAGGTGAGACGATTAAACTCATGAACTCATCCTAGAATAGTGCTACATGCCTCACTGCTGAATATCATTATGATCACCTTTGAGGTATTCCCCATGGGAAGCTATGCACCATTGCCAGTGCCTAGTCCACACTTCAAAACAATTTTGGAATTCCTTTTCTGGAATGACTAGCTGCTGTTCTATGAAGCCTGACAATTAAGTTCACAAACTTATCCCCAAAAAAGTTCTACATACCTCAGTGATAAATTTCACTACAGTCACCAGATGGTCAAGGGGAGTTCTTTGAAAGCAACCACAGTGATATTTGATTTTGACTATTTTAGGAAACACATTAACACATAGATATATGCTATCAGATGAATTGTAGTCTGTCAAAAATCATGTGTTGAAGTCCTAACACTAAGTCCTAGTAACTCAGAGTGTGACTTTATTTGATGATAAGGATTTTATAAAACAATCAAGTTAAAAAGAGTTCACTGGAGTGGGCCCTGATCCAATATTATTAAAGTCTTAATTAAAAGGAGGGGAATGTGAACACAAGGATGGAGATGTGTACAGAAGGAAGATGAAGAGAAGACACATAGGGAGAAGATAGCAATCTGCGAGGGAAGTAGAGTCCTGGGTCTGGGTCCATCACTCACAGTCCTTAGAAGAAACAAGCCCTGTCAACACCTTGATTTTGGATTCGTAGCCTCTAGAGCTGCAAGACAAGAATTTTTCATTGTTTTAAGCCATTAACTGTGTGGTACTTTGTTATGTCAGCCCTAGCAAACTAATACAATGTAATTTTTGCATTTATTAATTCAATAAACTTTTATTGCACACCTACAGTGATTCAAGCATTGTTCTAGGCATTGGAGATACAGAAAAAACCAAACACAAAAAAGTCTTTCCACTGACTTTTTTTTTTTTTTTTTTTTTTTGCTACAGTCTTACTTTGTCACCCTTGGTAGAGTGCTATGGCATCACACAGCTCACAGCAACCTCCAACTCCTAGGCTTAGGCGATTCTCTTGCCTCAGCCTCCTGAGCAGCTGGGACTACAGGCACCCGCCACAACACCTGGCTATTTTTTTGCTGCAATTTATTTGGCAGGAACCAGGTTCGAACCTGCCACCCTCATTATATGGGGCTGGCATCCTACTCACTGAGCCACAGGTGCTGCTCTGAAATGTATATTCTTATAAGATGAAGAGAGATGTTGGACAAAATAAATAAAATGGATAGTTTTTGAACTGTTATGAGCACTCTGGTAAAAACTAAAGCAGGGAGGAGTATTGGTAATATGGGAGCACGAATAGAAACAGCAGACGTTCTAAATGGTTCTCTAAAAGGGCCTTACTGATGAATAGATTTAACAGAGACTTGAGGGAAATAAGATAGGGAGCTATGAAGCATTCCAAGGAAAAACACCTCCAGTCTTTGTTTTCAATCTATATATTTGTTTAGTCATTCATTGCTCAGTAGAAAATATATCTGCTGTTGAGAACAATTCAAAACCGCCTAATAAATTCTTGAAAATGGAGTTTCCATTGCAATATAATTCTCTAACCCTATTTCCAAATCTGTCTCCAATAATATTTTATATGCATTTCCAAAAATGTCTGTGCAACACACATGTGTGTACATAAAATATATTATACATACGCATACATATTCAAACAATGGTGTCCAACCTTTAAGGCTTCTCTGTACCACATTGGAAGAAGAGTTGCTTTGACCACACATTAAGTACACAAACACTAACAAAAGTTAATGAGCAAAGAAAGAAAATTCGTGCATAATTTTCATAATATCCAACACCACAGATAAGCAAATCTTTCTCACATAATCCACATGTGGCCTGCAGGCTGCAGATTTGACACCCTGTGTAGATTCTGCTCTATATCTTATGTTTTTATTTCTAACTTCAGCTGCCTCACCACACACACATTTCACAAAACTTATAGTTTACCTGCCTTATTTCAAGACATATGGCTGACAGAGTAAACCTTGCCAAAGTATTTCCAAAATACTTTTAAAATAGAATAAAACATAAGTAGAACTTCTGATTATTATTTTTTTTTATTATAAATCATAGCTGTGTACATTAATGTGATCATGGGGCACCATACACTTGGTTCATAGATCGTTTGACACATTTTCATCACACTGGTTAACATAGCCTTCCTGGCATTTTCCCGGTTATTTTGCTAAG
>CAUYPK010099229.1:0-23602 GCA_963574355.1 Loris lydekkerianus
AAATGTCTTAGCACAATAACTAAAAAAACGCCAGGAAGGCTATGTCAACCAGTGTGATGAAAATGTGTCAAACAGTTTATGAACCTAGTGTATGATGCCCCATGATCATATCAATGTACACAGCTATGATTTAATAAAAAAAAAGAAATTTAACAAATATTCACCTATTTATTGTGTATCTAATTTTAATAAAATGGAACTTTATTCCTATAATTGAACTAAATTGAAGTAATGGGTGTTTTCTGTACCAAATAACTTTTGCCTATGAATACTTTTCAATCCTGTATATATATTTTTGTGGGCAATTAGAACAGCTATTTTCCTTGTATTCAGATCTCCTTATATTGCAGCTTAATTATCTTCAAGGTTTTATCTTCATAAAAGTTATCGAGAGTCTTGGAAATAATAGTTTCATCACCCACTAATAGAATTATACATAAAAGCTTCATCTTCCAGTGCTGAAAGGAATCACAGCAGCATTAAACATCTATACTACCCTTCTTTGTTTCCATGAGTATTCAGTCCCATTGTTATGAAAAAATAACGTATGTAACTTATTAGAAAAAAGCTGATTGTGCCTCCTGAACAATGAAAATTCAATTGTCAACTCATCAAACACTTAGGAAATTTCTTTGAGATATGGAGAATGTCCTCAAAATTTTTGTCAAAGTGACTTTCAAGGTTGAATCATCAACATTCTAGGTAACCTTGAGTACTTTCAAACTAAGACTCCGTTCCTGCAGAGGGCCCTGCTTTATCCAAGGCCTCTGTCTGAATTATCAGCATCTGAGTCCACTTTACTCACTTCTTAGTCCTTTGTTTTATACCTCTGGGGACCAAGGGAAGGGTGTGCTCAGGAGAGCCAATGTCTTGTGGTGCAAAGCCTCGGTTGATGGTGTGAGTGGGTATGAGAGAGAGAGAGAGAGAGAGAGAGAGAGAGAGAGAGAGAGGGATGGGGGAGAGAGAGAAATAGAGAGATGAGAGAAAGAGGGGGAGAGAGAGAGGGGAGAGGGATGTTAGGGAGAGAGAGGGGAAAGAGAGAGAGGAGATAGAGGGAGAGAGATGGTGGGAGAGAGAGAAAGATGGGAGTGAGGAAAGAGAGAGAGAGGGAGAGAGATGGGGAGAGAGGGAGATGGGGGACAGAGGGAGAAAGATGGAAGGGGGGAAAGAGAGAGAGAGGGAGGGAAATTTAAAGATGGCAAGGTCACAGATATTGAGGGTGCAGCCTTTGTGACGGCCCTGCACAGAAACCCTGCTTCCCGTGTCTATGCAGACACCTCCACTAGCCGCTGCTGTGACAGCCCTTGCTCTTTCACTTGTAGTCTGTGAGACTCAGGCGGGGTGGCTGGCAGATAATGGTGTCTCCACATGTGTCCACCTGTGAATATGGGACCTTACATGGTGAACAGGGACCTTGCATGTGTGGTTAAGTCAAGAATTTTGAGATGAGATGTATGGGGTTATATGTGTGGGCCCAGTGAGGGTCCTGAAGACAGAGAAGTGTGAGAGAGCAGAGAAGGAGCTGAGATGGCAGGCGGAGGCAGGGTGATGCAGGGCGCAGCCCCGGAGCTCAGGGTGGGTGGGGGGGCTCCCTCAAGAAGCTGGAGGGGTGGGAACACAGTGCTTTCCTGGAGTGCCGGAAGGACAGTCCTACTGACCCACTGTGGTGGCTGACATCCAGAGCTACAGGAACGGATTGTGTTATGTGTAATTTGTTACAGCACCAGCGGGAAACAAATACAGATGATTTACTAACCCTCAGATTTCTTTATATTAAAAAATGAAGTTAATTATGCCAAGGCCATGCTGGGATCAAATGTCATAAGGCATGGGAATGTGCTTTAGAAACTAAAATGAAAGACAGCTGGCAGCTGAACCCTTCCCAGAGTCATCCTTCTTTGAGGCTGAGGGAACATTGGCTGTAGCTGCAGAGCCAACTCAGAGACACAGGTCCCCTGATTTCTGGTTTCCATGATGATTTGGGTCCTTTGGTTCAGTGGGACTCACCCTCTGTCCAAAGAGCAGCAGGCAAGGTCTGGGGCAAAGCAGCATAAAGACTGCAGGGGGCCAACACGGGGCTGGACGGTGGGCGCAGAGTTAGGCGGAGGGTCAGGGTTAGGGTCGGGGCTGGAGCCCCCACCCTCTCTGCTGGCTGTAGCGTCAGCTGTAGCTCCCTGGTTTGCAAAGCCACTTGCTGTGGGAGGATGTGGTGAGATGTGAGCACAGCGGAGGCTGCAGCACACCCTGCACATCCCTGCTCCAGGGCACACCCTGTCATTCTCACCGTGGCCCAAGGGTTTAAGCACCCTCCCCCCATTCTGCAGGGGTGGAGGCAGTGGTGGGGGTGGGGTGGGGTGAAACAGCACCACCGACTCCCACAAGGGAACAGTGATCCTCTTAGTGCATGTCACAGATGCAAAAAGGAAAGGTCATCCTTCTAGATGAAATAAAGAAAACCCAGAGCCCCCAGGATGGACAATGGAAGAAGAAACAAGCCCTGTTTCCTTTTTCAGAATCTTTCCTTGGGATCTCAGGCCAGACCCAGCTGCCCATGTGGGGCTTTGGGCGCACTACTCCCCCTTTGCCATCTGTACATAAAAAAAATCCTTTCTCTAATCTCCGCTGCTTTAGCAGGAAATTAATGGTCAGCCTTCAAAAGGGTGGTGCCAACCACAGTGGGAATAAACCCAGAGGGACCCAGAGCCCAATATCTGTGTCAGGAGAGTGTTGGCTGCTGAGTTTGGCTGCTGTCCCATCCCCTGTGGGATTTCACCTCATCTAGTCCATCTGCGGCCAATGGCATGAAAACACAGACACCCCAGGACTCAGCATCCTGTGGCTCAGAAATACAATGTCATGCTCCTTTGCAATGACCAGTTTGGCAGCTTCATCCCTGCTGGCCTCATGGCTAGAGATGAGCCTCTGTCCACACGCCCTCCAGGAATTCCTGGGAGTCTCTGAAGGTGGCTCTGGTGGCCTGTGGCTGATTCCATATCTGTGTCTCTTCTTTCTGTCCCCTCTGGCTTGGGTGTCCTCTAATTCACAAATGCTATAGGGAAGCCATGTGTCACAGTTCACCACTGTCACCACCCACCACAGAAGGCAACGTTCTCGCCAAGGAGATATCCCAGATGTGCCAGAGCAGCAGCTCCTGATGGTGCTGGCTCCACACGCAGTCAGGAACAAGCTGAGCCACTCACTGCCCTGGGAACCCCAAGGCAGTACTGCCCATTACTCGTCATCTAGGATCTCACCAAGGCAGTTCACGGAGAAGACAGTGGTGCTGCAAGAGATGAGCATGGAGTAGGACAAAGACATGCCCCTGACCCAGCTCTAGTCAGGCTCCTTGGGATTCTCTCCTTAACTAGGGCTCAACCTTGGCCCGAAAAACTTCAGACTGTCTGCACAAATGATTCTATCCACCCCTACACTAAGAGACGGAAATAAACACATGCATGGTTTTGAACAGCTCAAGTTCATGTCCCTGGGATGATCACTCCAGCCCCTTCAATTACCTGCCTGGGAAAGTTCAGGCAGCAAAAATAGTTTATTGTTTATTCCAACCAAAACCTGGTGATAGGCTGATGGACCTCTGAGTCCTGTCTCAGAGCAGGTATTTTAGAAACTTGCAATTGTAAACCCTTTCTCTGCCCCTTTGAGATGGAAACTGTCTTCTCAAGGATCTGAGAGCCACTCTTGGAAATGCAAACATTCAGGGTGATAAAGTCTGTGAACTTGCCACCATGCACTTAGGATGACAGCACTGTACAAACAATGTGGTAAGGTTTCATACCTTGGTATATCAGTGTCTCAACAGCTGTGTTTGTGTTGATGCGTGGCCATGTCTTGCTGACTAGTGTTCTTTATTGTCTCATGTTTTGGTGTGCTGTCATGAGAACGTGGAGTTTGAATTAGAGCAATGAACAAACATTAACTTTCTTGTTAAACTTGGCAAGAGTGGAAGTGAAATCAGCAACACATTAGTCCAAGTTTACATGGATAATGCCATGAAGGAAATGGCAGTGTACAAAGGGATTATATGTTTTTCTGAGGGGAGAGAAAGCATCACTGATGATGAGAGATCAGGGCAGCCAGTAACAAGAAGAACTGATGAAAACATTGTAAAAATTCATCAAATTCCATGTCAAAATCATCGGCTGACTGTGAGCAGCATAGCAGACCAAGTAAACCTTGAGAGAGAAACAGGAAGTCTTAATTGAAAATGTTGGTGTGAGGAGAGTGTAAAAATGGCCCTGAAGGAGCTCAGTGATGAACAAAACCAAAGGAGAGTCAATGTTTGCCAAGAGCTTTTGGAGAGGCAAGACGATATTTTGGGCTGTGTTATCATAGTTGATGACTCTTGGGGGTACCAATATGACCCGGAAACAAAGTGTCAAAGTGCACAATGGAAGTCAGCCAATTCTCCACAACCAAAATGTTCTGTCAGTTGAAATCGGTAGTCATCATGATGTTGCTCACCTTTTTTGATATCAGAGATATTATTCTTTATTATTTTACACCAACTAGACAGTTAACCCAAGCTGACTATTTGGAAGTGCTGAAAAGGCTGTGTGAAAAAGTTAGATGAAAACAACCTGAACTTTTAGCCAACAACTCATGGCCCTTGCATGACAACAATGTGCCAGCTCACACGGCACTGTCTGTGATGAGGATTTTAGCCAGTAAATGAATAACTTTAGTAGAATACCCTCCCTACTCATCTGATCTGGTCCCCAATGATATTTTTTTTTACCCCCAAATAAAGGAAATGTTGAAAGGAAGACATTTTGATGACATTCAGGACATTAATACCACAACAGCTCTGATGGCCATTCCAGAAAGAGTTCCAAAATTGTTTGAAGGGTGGACTAGTTGCTGGTGTCAATGCATAGCCTCCCAAGGGGAATACTTCAAAGCTGACTGTGGTGATATTCAGCAGTGAGGTATGTAGCACTTTTTCTTGGATGAGTTCATAAACTTAGTTGTCAGACTTTATAACTTCACTCTGGGTCCCAGTCTCTGTGGGAGGTGCAGGCCTGACTTTGGGTGGGCACCTTACTCTAGTTTGCACCCCTGCCCCCTAAGCCCAAAGACACGAGATGTCTGTTTTTCCTCTGGATACAAGCCTGTTTAGCAAACCCAGTTTGTCCTGAGCACACGGACCGAGCTCCTTGAACCCCTCAGCGCCCTTCCCTCAGCACACTCCAGCCTTTGACAGCATTGTTTCTCTTCCTCATTGCAATAGTTGTTATTGAATAAAGTCCATCCTTGCTGGGACTTCAGTCTGATTCCATTTATGTTTGACAAGCTCCTGCTAGTTTCTGCGACTCCCCCCTGCCCCTGTTAATCTGAGAGGGGCCGGCTCACACCACCTGCCTCATCTAGTGCCTCTCTCTCCTTGGTCCCTCTTCACTACAGAAAATCTCACTTCACTTGAAGCTTCAGATCAAAGTCCCTTTGCTTGTGAATAAGCTGAACAACTCTTAGCCACTTTGGGAGAGAGGTAGGGCCTACTGTAGCCAGGCATAGATACCCGCTGGGTTCCATGCTGCTGGGGTGAGAACAGGGAGAGGGAGGTTCCTTCTGTCTGCCCTGGGAATGCATGCTGGATTTCCTGACCTCCTGAGTGAGTGACCCCAGAGCTGTCCCAGCACAATGTGACAAACATACTACTCATTCCCCTGGAGAGACAGGGCTCATTCCTCATCCAGCTGTGGGTGACTCATTCCTAGCAGAGGACCCTGGGCCAGCTCTCAGGCTGCCAGTGCCAGTGTCCATGGATCCCCGTGCCCTAGTTCAGCCCAGCTTTCTCTTGTAAGAAGTCTCCATGCCCAGTGGGATAAGCCAGGGTCTCAGAAGTTGCAGCCTCCCCTCTGCAGAGAGAAGCCTCAAGTCCCCTCATCTCCCTGCCTCGCCTTGCGATTTTAATGGGGTGCTGGCCATGCAATCTGTCCCAGCCCCTCTCTTCTGCAGCACAGTTTGCTCACTGATGGGCGGGGCTCTTTCCCTCCTCTGCACTCAGTGAATCTTGGGGAGGCCTTTGGGTAGTCTCCCTGGCTCGTCCCTTTCCATGTGTCAACCCCCCGCTCTCATCTGTCTATTCTCGTCCTTGGTCTTCTCAACACATATCTTATGTGCAGTGGACACTGCTGGTCTTCCACAGAGCCTCCCTGTCTGTCCTCTGCGAAGCCTTCTTTTCCCTGAGCATTGAGCCCCCTCCTGTGGTTATGCAGGGATTCCCTGCTATTCAACACTGGGGTCCCCACTGTCTCTCACCCGCTCCTGTGGGGGTTCTAGCTCCTTATGAAGTCTCAGGTGGTTTTCTATAGAATTAGAGATTCTGGGGTGCCCAAGGCCTTAGGAGTCACAGGCCCTGTGAACCGTATTAAAGCCATTACTATTATTGTCGCGGGACATGTGATTATGGCAGAGTGGTCAGGGAGCCACTTTAATGTCTTAGGTAGAGATGGTGCTGTTGCTGATATTCTGGCCCTTAGAAGATTCAGGCCAGAATAAGGTCACTGAGTAGAGTGCTACGACCCAGTGTATTTTGGGTGGTGCTCATGGGCACCTGGTTGCAAAAGCTATTTTTCAGATGAGAAATAAAAATTTTCTTTTTTCTTCCCTGGCTAATTTCTGTTCATGATGAAAATGCTCTTAACTTAGGGGATCCAAGTAAATGATGGCACATAAGCATTTTTGTGCTTTCTTCCCCTCAGTGCCTCAGTAATGAGGCTGTTGGCTCTGCCACTGCTCTGTGGTGGGAACAGTGCCCCCAGTTTGCAGCCCATACCTCCTGGCTGCTTAATTAGGGAATAAAATTTTTCTAAAGACTTTTAGTTCCCTGAATTTAATTGACCAAAAATTTTTCTAATTTTATCATATTGGTAATAAGTGCTTCAGCATGATTTAGTGTTTGGAATTACTTAAAGCAAGTATTCCTATTAAGTGGAATGAACTTATCACTTTTAAATAATGAAAATGATAGGAATGTTTCACAGGACATCAATCTTGGATATCATTTTCACTTTTATATATAATTATATATATATATATATAATCCAAAATTGAAAAACATTTTCATTTAAAAGTTACTTAGAAAACATATTACTGTATTAGCAAACAAGATTATATGTTTCATTAGTTTGTATTAAAACTGGAGTATGGAAAGTTAATTTGTTCAAAGATCAAGTATGAATTTATGGATAAAAATACAGAACGTGTCCTAAGATTATACAGCTTCCAGGAAAGAAATCTCTCAGAAATTAAAGTATAATTGACTTTTACAACACTGACAAAAGTGTTCTTGTCATCAATGGTTCTATTTGTCCTTTAAAATACTTTCCTATTTTTCATTGTAACCAAGTTCAGTGCTAAATCAGTAAATTAATATTTCATGATGTTATATTGATTGAAGGCATTTTTATTCTGCTGCTAATATCAATCAAAAGTGTTAGGATAAGTGCAACATAGACTGACAACCAGACAATGGATAGATACAGATAGGTAGACTGTTTCAGATAAATGACTCAGCGGTTATTAGAACAAAGAAATAATGACTATATGACATAACAAGGGAATTACATGGAACGTAGAAAAATACAGGTAATTAAGATAATTTCACCTTTTCTGCCAAAAGTTTTTGCCATATTATTTATCTGTGAAAAAAATCTCTCTATATATGTATACATAAAAGGTGCCTTTCTGATTACCTTATTTACCTCATCAGATCCAAGAAAATTCAAAGTACTGCTAATTACTATTTTTAGGCCACATTTGTCAAAGTGTCTTTCAAATCTCATTTTCCCATTTTCTATTCAAATAAATTTATTTTCTAAGAAAAATTGATAAGGAGGAGAACATCCATTGCACTTCCATTGGTGATGCCCATGAGTAAAGCATGAGCTCTTCAGAGGATCTTAAAGGATTTAGGCTTGGCTAGTGCTATGGTCTCAATGTTTGTTTCCCTCCAAAACCTATGTTACACCTTAATGCCCAATGTGATAGAGTTAGAAGATAGGGCTTTTGAGAGGTGATTGGGTCATGAAAGGAAAGCCCTTAGAAATATTCTTAGTGTCTTCAGAAAAAGAGACCAGAGAAAGTTAGCTAGAAACCTTCTACCATGAAAGGATGCAGTGAAACAAATTCTCACCAGATATTGAATTTGCCAGTGCCTTGATCTTGGACTTCCTCACCTCCAAATTGTAAGAAATAAATGTTTGCTGTTTATAAGACACATAGTTTATGGTATTATTACATCAGCCCGAATGGACTAAGGCAGCTATATCCTCTAATGAGGATCTCTAAATGCCCAGTGGTATTTGTATGACTAACACGGGGTGAGATGTCAGAGAAAGGATAACAACACTGAAATAAGTAAGGACACAAATGAGATGAATATGCACCTCCACAATGCTAAGACCAGTCCTAGCAAGAAGATCATGAAATCTGGGCCTATAGCCTCTACTTAATCCCCTGTGTCTTATAAAGTAAATATTGCTTGGAAATCCTTCAGAAGAAGACAAAATAATATGACCTTAAAAGAGAAATAAAATTTTCCTCTATTTTGCAGAAATATCTAATTTACCTAAGCTCAAAATTTTAGCCAGTTTTGAATGAGAAAAGTATTATCTGCCCAGTCAGCCAGATAGCTGAATAACCCTGCCAAACAACAGGTTTAAACATTTCCTTCATTTGGTTTAAAATGTCAAATTAAGGAAAAGTCAAAGCACTCTACCATGTGTAACCATGTGACACTCATTTCCCAAACCATGGCAAAGAACCCAGACCCAGTCGCACGGTTCCTTCCTTTCCCAAAGGCACATCACATGCAGAGGAAATGACACTCTAGTGGAGTAAAGGGGGAGGCAAAGCCATGAAACCTGAAACATCCTACAGACAGCCATCTTCACACACTGTGAAACACGGCAATAAGCAGAAGAACTTCACCAGAGGAAGCAGGACTAAAAAGACAGAAAGACCAGAACTTAAAACAGAATGATCATCAGAAGAAAGAAAATCTTATAAATATAAAGCAAGGCACATAGTTTCAAATAAGAATTATTTGAAGATATTAGCCATGAATAATGTATTAGATAAGATGCAGAATCATTGTGTGAGTTGACCAGCAGAATTAAAGCAGCTATGGCTGTGGATAAAGGCCACATCACACTAAAATCCCTTTAGGACACCCCACCATCACCTGCAATGTTATATGTCGAACACTGATATTATCTTTCTGCTCCCAAACAGGAATGCTTTTCCAGTTTCTGTGTTATTATTCAACCCAGTATCTTTCTAAAGTCCACAGATTTGCCACCTAGAAACTATTAAAACCACAAAGTGGTTTTAATTATATTGAAAGTTCTTTGGGGAACTCATTCATTTTCCCTCTTTGGCACCACCTCCTCTCCCTACCAGTATATAGCACATATTTATAAATACTTTTGCCATTGACACTAATTATATCCCATTTTGAGGCATGCTGAACAAAATCTCAGATTTGGAGCATCTTTTAAAACCAGAAAACATTTTCTTAAAAAAAAAAACAAATTATGGCAAGCGTTTTCAGTAGTATCAATATAAAAATTATGCCTTCTCTTAAACCTATTTGGAATTTTAAAGCCTAAAATAATATCTAAATCAAAGTTTGCAACATAGCACTGTTACTAAAAGAACTAATTTATAAATTTTAGCATATGTTTATGCCTCTATTTGATGCAATGCTGATACTGCAATTCATGGTCATCTTAAAGAATAAACTAGACATTTAATTATTATTGCCTATGTCAAATACTCCTTAGCACTGAAGTTTGCTTCATTCACATATTTGTGATTTTTGTTATTTAATTTCCTTTTCGCACTATATGTCAGTGTCAAATCAGAATGTATAAGACAGAGTGAGCCACAGAGTATAAACTCAGCCATTGTCATTATCAAAATAGAACTGCAGCTGTTTTGCACCTGTTGCTAAAATTATTTTAGATGTTCTCCATTGGGACTCTATGGAAATATAGTGTTGTATCCCTGTGTGAGAAGAACAATGTAAACACATGCAGATGTGAGGAAAACACTTTATGAGTTTTTTTCATAAAACTTTACATTGAAGATCTTCTATTAAAACCATTTCACTATTCT
Source organism: Loris lydekkerianus (assembly GCA_963574355.1). NCBI lineage: Eukaryota > Metazoa > Chordata > Mammalia > Primates > Lorisidae > Loris > Loris lydekkerianus. The sequence continues at coordinate 10,138 of CAUYPK010099229.1, forward strand.
TTTATGGTTTATGCGGTCAATAACAGAAACATTTGGAAATGAGTTAGAAATTAGCGACCTCCCCCTCTTGTCATGCTGGATGAGGAGTTGCCCATAGTTTTAGTAGCAATAGCTAACATTTACTGAATGATTGGCATACGGGTATTAGAAACCTGATTTCACAAACAGATACACAGAAACATTAGAAAATTCAAATCATTTTACCAAGTTGATGGAGTTAGAAAGTGGCTGACCCAAAAGTTCATGTTTTTAATCATTATGCAAAATCCTTCACTGTGATAATAGCAGTTGATAACCATCCTATTTTATACAAGAGACATGTATATGAAGTTTCCTCTGGGATATAAAACATAAACTTACATAAATCTATTAGGTCTTTAAGAAATAGCTTATAATTCAGAACAATCCATTTTAAAACCACAGTGAGTCTTGTTCTGTTTTAGGAAAATGAAATACACATATATATTATTTCAAAATATTAAGTGGGTGCAAATGTTTTTGTTACATGAATAGTTTTTATGATGCCTTAACCAAGGCAAAATATTCTTTAAAATCATCTCTCCAAATTGCCCAACATTTTTCAATCAAGTAATTTCTCAATTAATATGTATACCAGGCATCCTCAAACTTTTTAAACAGGGGACCAATTCACTGTCCCTCAGACCGTTAGAGGGCCAGACTATCGTTAAAAAAAAAAAAAAAAAAAACTATGAACAAATTTGTATGCACACTACACATATTTTATTTTGAAGTATAAAAAAAAAAGAGAGAGAGAGAACAAATACAATCACACCACCTCATGTGGCCCGCGGGCCGCAGTTTAAGGACCCCTGATGTATACCATCTTCAAAAGATTTTTTTAATACATACAGAAGAAAAGGTTAATTGGATTCTATCCTGGACAACATTTAAGGAGGTTGTGTGTTTTCTAGTCTCTTTCAAGTCTTTATGAAAATGTCAATTTGATCATCTTAGATAAAAATTGCTTACGATAAATGTTTAAGAACTATGCTTAGAATATCATTCTATGAATGACTTATTATATACATAACTTTACCAATTCACCAGCTGAATCTTCTGAAAATCCTTGAAGTGGGGATAGAAACACCTTTTAAGACCTGGCATCCTATTTTAGAAATAAATTAGGTAAAAATTTTTGTTCATTTTAACCCACAGAATTGCAAGCACATTAACATTAATAAACTACGTCTTAATAACAAACATTTCATGTAGAATTACCTAGTCTCTCTTCTTCAGATGCTATTAACGCATTCTTCAAACATTCTTAAATGATCTCTTCAATCTTTATAATTCAGATTTAAAATGCACCATAGCTAAAAACGGCCTCACGAACCTTATAACTGAACAAATACCATTAATAAATGTTTTAAAGGTCAGTTGTTATTTACTGATCCCACTGCTTGTTTTTTTTTTACATTGATATTTGAATCACTTAACCTATGTTCAACTTTTGCATTTTTGGTATTTTAGTCTTGCCCTACTAAGTCATCCTCCATTACAGTAAGCCTCACTGGCCTAAATTTGCTACCTATGGGCACAATATGGTATTTTTGAAAAAGCATGTGTTTTACAAAAGAGAAACCAAGATTCAAATGCCAGTCTTCTCATATGCTAGGTCACATTATCTCTCTCCATGCTCTTCTGCTGTATTGTATTGTAATAAAGCGAGAATATGACAACTTCTCAAGCCTACAAAAAAGATTTATGTTATATATACATGATTATAATTATACAAATAGATATATATTAATGAAATAATATTTATAAATTTATATATAAGATAATGTACATATGTACATTTCATATACACTGTGTATAGTGGTAGATCCTGACCAGTGAGTAAATAAAAATAAATTAATATATTGAATATATAAAGTGCTTAAGAAGTGATTTTCCTTTGTGTCCTTGTGTTATGAGCTGATTCTTTACAAAGTAAAACCTTACTGAGTCATTGTAGTTTAGGTAAAAAAAAGAATCATCTAAGTTAGGGAAAGATATTGGGTTATATTTTTTTAATAGTGTTTCATCAAAACAGTTGTTCCTCATAATGTTTTCAAGTAGAGGGCACTACTTTAAGGAATCAATTCATCTAAAATAAATATTATCTACTTACATATAAATCATAAAGAATTGCAAGTACTGTAGAGAGTGATGCGCATGGTACTGATACCAGAATTTCAGGTTCTTGGCCTCAGCAATTTGAAGAATAAATCGATGGACCACAGGATCAGCGGTAAGTCAGGATTTATTTACAGAAACCAAAAATTACGACAACTATAAAAACCAAGCCTCCTGGCAGAGGGAACCCAGGAGGGGAACAAGCTCTCCTGCTCCCTCTTGGAGGTCTGTCTTCAGGCTCTCTGCTCAGGGGGTTATATAGTGGCAGGGGGGTTGTTCTGCTAGGGTGTGAGTCTTGTCAGTTACAGCCAGCTGTCCAATGAACTCTCAGGCCTTGGAAACTGACAGGAAAGCCACCAGTCAGAAGTACACTTGGAGGAGATAGCAAGGCACCATCCCTGCAACTTACCAGTCAGAAATGCAAGTGGAGGAGACAGCAAGGCTCCAGCATCTCCCACGCAGGTGTCTGGCCCTTCCAGCAAGCTGGTTCCTCCATCAGCAGGAGAGTCAATACCTCCAGGGCTAAGGCAGCAGGTCGTGGTGCTGCCATGTCCTGCATCAGTACTATTCTGCTTTTATGCAGAATAGGATAATTGTGATCCTCCCTGGTAATTACTTTTTTACTGACAATGAAACTAAACTTTACCAGGTGACTTGCCCAAGGCCACAACACCTAGTGAGTAATGGAACAAGGAGGAAGGACAGGCAGTCTGACATGGGCTTCAGGTTCCTTTCCACTATTCTTTGTTATAAAAGTAAAAAGCATATTTTCTCTTAAACAAGTAAAACACATTGTCTTACAACAATTCCATTATAAAGTTGCTTAGTCAAAATATCTATGAAATCTACCCTCTGCCACTTGTAGTCAATTGTAAATTACTATAGTCCAGATATATTCATCTCTGTTGACCATTTTAAACAAACAAAAAAAATATTGAAAACAAATTTCAGGGGGTGGTGTCTATGGCTCAAGGAGTAGGGTGCCGGCCCCATATATCAGGGGTAGCGGGTTCAAGCCCAGCCCCCGCCAAAACTGCAGGAAAAAAAAAAAAATCATCATTTGCATTTGGATTTTGCAATGCATATTTTCATTAAAGAGTAATTTTTTTACCTATGCTTCAAGATATACATTAGTTCTGAAAATTGCTTAAGAAGATATGATAACCAAATCTATTTTTCACATTTTAGAAGTGTAAACTAGTAAGAATATTATGTTCATCTTCTTGATAAGGTGCCTAAAAAATAAAAATATTTTAGGGTGGTGCCTATGGCTCAAAGGAGTAGGACGCCAGCCCCATCTGCCAAAGGTGGCAGGTTCAAACTCAGCCCCGGCCAAAAACTGCAAAAAAGTAAAAAATAAATAAAAATAAAAATATTTTAATTCAACAATATTTAGAAATAAAATAAATCTTTTGGTTATACCTTTAATATTTAAATTTCTCAATAATTTTAAGAGGGGGAATTCATGTTTAATTAGCTCATTTTTAATATTCTCATGATGGTCTCAAAATTAAAATTAGAAATTAGAAACTAGCCAATGAGAATTAATCTAAATTATAACAGAAATAAATTATATTTCTTAACATAAGGCCTTTGGAAAAAAGAAAAGTTATTTTAAAAGGCTACATCATTTTAATCTGAATTTAGAATTTTTGCAAAAACATGCCAGCAATATTTTTGTAGTGTTTTATTTTGCTTAGAAGCAGGGGACAGAACTACATGAGCACAAGGCTTATTTCCAAGTTCTAAGTCCACTAACATATAACTCAATATATATATCTGTGATTAAAGAGTTACCAAATTGTACCTTTGCTGTTCCTTTTCTATTTCTCGGTTCTCTACTCAATACCCTATTTGAGAATATCTTTAAGGTGAATGATAAATTTAAGAAACATAGCAAGATTAGATCAAATTTGGAGAAAAAGAAGGTGGAGATACTTGGCTAAAATGAATAAACACAAATCTCAAAGTTTCTAGTGTCAAATGAATTCCATTAAAGTGCTTGATACCTAGCCAACATTATGATTAAAATTGTTTTAATTTTGATTAAATTAAAGTCTTTCTAAGTGTGGTTTTGTGTTTGTTTTTTTTTTAGTTCAGAAGATATAAAATTAAATTCATGGCCTACTGACATCTTTTAAAAAAACAAATAAATTAGCTCTCTAAAACTGTCAACATTTCAGTAGAGTTTATAAATTTTTCAAGAAAGCAAAAATTCAGCATCACATTATGAAATTACTTGGTTGGCAAAACACCTTTAAGATTAGTAGTATTAATTGCTTAACATATTCTATGCCATAAAGTTTTTTGTGAAAGGTATTATTAATTTTTGAGTCAGAAACTTCTTTTACATAAAAACTCTTAACCCTTTCATTAAATTCAGAACATATAACGTATTTGGTTCTGTGTTATACAGGGTAAATCCATTCTCCACAGTAAAGTGCGCAAATTTCAGCAATAACATATTTTGTTCCACTGTCATCCGTATAAAATATTGTTTACACTCCAGGACTATTGCTTCAGGAAATTATTGATGAGAGCAGCTGCTCCTTCAGAAGAAAAGTAGAAAAGTCCTCTCTGTCCAATCGGGACCCTTTTAGTCCCTTGCTTTATCTCTATGGCCCAGAAGCATGCAAGATTGGATTTCAGACTTTGAATATAGAAAAAATAATAAAACGAAATAAAAATCTTTAGAAAGAAACTCTTTAAAACTTCTCTTAGGAACTTTTGTCAAGCTCTGAGCCATCTCCCCTTACTTAGAAGCCTTTGTTAAAAATGTAATGAAAAGCAGAGCCTCAGCTATGCAGTGTAATCGGCATCCAACTTCAAATACAACTCATTGCTACTGAACTGAACATGGTAATTGCAATTATAACTCTACACTGCTTCATGCATAAATTATTCAAATTCAGGCAATGGATTATTCAAACATTATCTTCAAGGAACACTTCTGAAGGCTCACTAACAATTATGCTACTACCCTTTACTAACAAGTATCGTGCAATTAAAAGCTTAATGTATTTTTTAGACCCTGACTTGGCCAATCACATTGTTTTAATACAAATCTATTTTTAGCTGTAATGCACTATTAAACATTTTTTTCTTGCCAAATCTCAAACAATGTAACTTTCTATGCCTGTGAAGAAACAGTTGAAAGTTCATCTACATTTTTTGAATCAAGTGTATATGCTTCAAAAAATTAGCTTCTTTCATAAGAATATAGAAATTTAAATTTTTTTAAAAAAGAGAGATTTTCAATTATTGCTATAATCCTGGTACAATGCCAATTTCATATGACCTGACTTTCCCCACCAAGCTGCATAAAACTGAATTTTCACATAAAAGATAGAATCAAACATTTGAATAATTTCATCTGAGTTCTAAAGCTGATTATTTACACCTGACTTTAGTGCGGGTAATAAAATTGACAAATCCTGGAGCATCATTCATATGGTATGTTTTGTGAATTACCTCTTTAAGGAATGCATAATTCACAATTTACTTGGACACACCTCATATCCATGATCTTCCAGGAACACTGTATCAAATGTGGAATGCTTTGCTCCACTGTTGTTATCTGATCCACTGTGACCTTGATTTAGTGTACCTTTTAAAAAAAATACTGTAGAGACTAAATAAATGCTTACTGTTTAACCTCTAAGAAAATGATTATACTCATCTAAATGACAGGGTAACAGACAGGGTTTTCTTCCTCTTTGGCTAGGTCTCTTATTCTCTAATTGCTTTTCATAGGTTCTTAGTAGGTCCTATACCTATTTCTGAGACAGGCACTGAGGCAGCTAAAATGTAAATCTAGGATTGACTAGGGCTGAGTCACAGGACCAGGAATAACCTGAGAGAGTTATAGCGTGCTATTTTATGTTCTTCTTGTTGGCATGATTAAAATATAAATACTTTCTTGTATTGGATACATGCAGAAGACGAAATATCAAGAAGTTGTCTTGTTATTCATTTCCTCTGCTGTTTAACCTTTGGGTGAAATTTTCTTTCTGACACCTGAATAATGGATAATTCCTATGTGTGAAATGTAGGGCCTCTGCTTTGTCTTACTCTCAACTCACAATTTTCTCCTATTGGAGCTTAGAGGTTAGAATTTACAGGCTGCCCCTGCCAGCATTGCAGAGGCACACAGTCTATACAATAGTGTGAAATTCTGTCTGTATATATGTATTTAGACTCCACATAATTCCATAAAAGCTTTGAATGTGATTTATAGAAAAAATATGCTATACAAGATGAAACTAAGTAAGTTTTGACATCATAGTTAAAGGAAAATATTAATAAGAGCAGTAAGACAGCAGGAATGAATGTTTTAAAATAGTAATGATAATACCTCTCATAAACTTGCATGCAAAACATTATAAATTTGCTTTTGAGCTTCAGACCAGGAAGACCAAGGAGAACATGAGCAGCTACGTAACAACGGAAGTTTCTATAAGATTTGAAAAACAAAATAAACACACAGACACATACAAGTCCACAAAAATTATCAAAAAGGGTACATCAATTTGTCAGATAGCCTAGGCACTAATAATAGAGAAATGCCTTAGAGCAGCGGTTCTCAACCTGTGGGTTTCGACCCCTTTTTAACAATGAAAATACATTGCGGCATTAGGAAGGTTGAGAACCACTGCTTTAGAGTGATCACCTCAAAGAAATATTGCTTTGCCCACTTAAAACCGTCATCAGCACCTGATTTTTCTTCCCTGCTAAGGGGAGCCAAGAATACACAAAGGTAGCACTGGCCTAGGAGGCAACCCCACAGAACATGCCCTGAAATGGTAGTCGTGCCTCCACCACTAACAAGTGGGGACTTGCAGCCTCATCTTAATTTTGTTTATGAAGCCCTGTGGCTGGGAAGGAAGGGAGATGCGGGTGAAGGATGTGCCATCAACTGTTAAATATACAAATGCAGAATGGATACGAAAGTATTAGAATTTGTTCTTCCAGCAATGACAAATTCATATACACAGGACATGCAGTTTATCGGTTAGGACTCTCTGAGAAGTAAAAGAAACTAGCAATGTTCAGTCTTCATCTTTAATTTATTAGAAAAATGGAAGTGCTGCAGAAACTTTGCATATCAAAATTACATGTATTATTATTCACATACATGAAAACCAAAAGAACTAGCGAATATTTTTTAAAGAATAAATAGTATCAATTTTCACTTTTTCAATTTTTCTAGAGAATAGAGTAAGTAGATTTTGGATTTGCATTAATGAGTAATTTAGGAGTTATGTAAAGAACACTATTTAAATAATCAGAGTGCCGCAGTGTGTTTCTGTCAGTCTAGCAGAACCATTTTCTTTCACTCTGGGAACTTGCAGTTCAATGTTGCATTAACTGGAAGAAATATATATTTTAAGGAACACAGTTGCTTATGCACATAAATGGACAATATTGAGAGATATTCTTTCTGATTTTTGAATGAGTGATAAGAGAATAACAAGATCACATGGGGCACAGATATAAACAAAATGGAGAGAAATCACAAAGAATTTCCAAGTAGTATTACACAGTCTGTAGTTACATTAATTGGTAATAAACTCATGGCCTGTAAAAGATGCCAGTGGTTGCATTACCAATAATCCTTCCTGAAGATTTAGTCAATTTATATTTACAGAATACCTACATTATATGTGCTTTTTAGACCCAGAAATAAGAGAAAATTTTAGGTATTTATGAATCATAAAAGCTCAAAAATGACAAAAACTGACCATCATACCAGTAAGGGCTCTCTCTGCATCTCAGAGTTAGGCTTTCACTCCCTGTCTCTAAGAGTTAGGTTTTGGAATGCTGTATTCATTTTTAATAAAGAAAAATAGATATGTTGTTAGAACAAAACAGAGAATACCTGTAATAATGTCTCTGGCAGATTTATTGAGGTAAAGGGTTTGAAATGAAGTGAGGAATCAAGAAAAGTAGAGCATGGCAAAGAAACAGTTTACTGTGAAGAAAAACTCTTTTCTTACATTATATAGGCTAGATCTTAAAACAAAATAGAAATTGTGAAGGATTTTCTCCTACATCCCACTATGGCCAGACTAAGAACGTTTCTGCATTGAAAACAGATCATAAAGAATACAACAAAATATTTGGATCAAGATACTACGGTTATTTTCACCGTATCTATGTCTTTACTTTCCAATAGTTCAGCAATAAATGCCAATTATCTCTAAAAACAGAAAAAAAAATCATTAAATTATATTTTTAAAATAAGAATAACATACAATAATATTAAATCTAATAAAAATAAGTCTCCATTTGCTTTCATGTATTCCAAAGTTCATTTAAATAATATTTTATATTTATGTAAATATATACTCACTTGCATACACACATGCATACATATACCACACAGCACTCATATAGCATGCCCTGAGTACACAGTTACTGGTTTCCACTTCACTGTGCAAGTCAAGGTCCCATTAGCACGAGACATGCTGTAAAAGCTACCACTGGTAAGAATGATGAAAACATTAATTTTCACCTCTCTGGTCAAAGTTGTACAAAGCTAAAATTATCATGCATTTCCAGTTTGGAAATATATGTTTTAACTCTATTAATTCTGAAGGTTTGTGTGTTTTCAATATGTAGCTAAGAAGAAAGGTTGATATGGTTCCCAAGGTCATTAAATACTAAATAAAAGTCTCTTAATTTTATACTAGGTCTGACCATAAAGTTCACGTATTTGCCACTGTCCACTTATGTCGGCTGCACTGTATAGACCCTGAGTAAAATTTCATAACTTTGATATACCAGGGTCTTGCATTTGTGTTCATGTCAGCATGTTGAAGTGACTCCTTGAGTGGCATTCTTCACTCTCGCTACTAACTGCTGTCATGAGAACATCAGGGATTGAATTAGAGCAAGGAACAAACATTCATAAATTTCTCATTAAATTTGGCAATTGTGGGAGTGAAATTAGGGACATGTTAGTCCAAATATATAGGGATAATGCCATGAAGAAACCAACAGTGTTCAAATGGATTAAATGTTTTTGTTTTTTTTTTTTTTCTAAGAGGAAGGAAAGCATCACTGATGAAGAGAGGTCAGAGAAGCCCGTAATGAGTAGAACTGACAAAAACATTGCAAAGGTTTTTCAAATTGTGCATCAAAATCATCTCTCATTATGAGAAGCATATTAGACCAAGCACGCATCAGTAGAGAAACAGTTAGGAAAATCTTAACTAAAACTTTTCGTCAACAACTTGTGGCTTTTACATCACAACCACGTACCAGCTCACATAGCGCTACTGTCTGTGAGGGAGTTTTTAGCCAGTAAACATATAACTGTATTGGAACACCCTACTAACCTATCTGGACCCCAGGGAATTTCTCCTTTACCCAAAGATAAAGGAAATATTGAAAGAAAGATATTTTGATGATTACACCTCTGATGGTCATTCCAGAAACAGAGTTCCAAAATAGCTTTGACGGACAGACTAGCTGCTGGAGTCACCACATGACTTCCCAAAGGGAGTACTTCACAGGTGACTGTAGTGATATTAGGCAATGAGTTGTGCAGCACAATTTCTAGGATAAGTTCCCTAATCTGATTGTCCAAACTTGTACGTGTGCATGTATAATATATATTATATGTATACACACACACACACACACACACACACACACACACACACATATATATATATACAGAGAGAGAGTGTGAGAGAGAGACATGATTCCATCTTTAATACTTTATACTTTCAGTTGTTCCTGCAATTTCCTGCCACATGCTTTTTACTTGGCCTAATGCTCAGGGATATTCACTTGCTTATTATTGGCTTTTAAATTCATCTCCTTTATTGTGTTATTCAAATCTCTTGAGAAAAACAAATTGATCATAACTTTTCTGCTACTCCTCACTAGAATGGTCTTGTTCTTGCTCCTCATATACCTCAGCACAGATCCAATCATGTTAACATCATTCAACTTGTTTCACATATATTTATTTCTACTCCAAATCTGGAAATCTTCAAGATTTAACTCTAGATGTCTCCTCAAAAAGTCTTCCCCCAGACTTTGGTCATCTTCATCAAAGTATAAATTATTTTCTGTCATTTGCAATGCTTTAAGTTCATTATTATGGTCTATTTACATTTTCTTAAGTATTAGAAATTAGAAGCTTCTCACAAATATAGTGCACAGCAGGCAGTATACTGCTGGACAAAATGCAATGAAAAAATACCAATATAAATTGAGTGTATGTACATGGAATATGAAAGTGGGGGAAAGAAAAAGATGAGATATGTTTCAGTCATTTCTATTTTGTTATGATACAAGTAAACACAAAATATTCCAGTAAATAAATATTGAATTTCTTTCTCCCTACCATGTAGCCATTTAGGGAATTTAATATTACAAAAATTCAGTATGTTGATACAAAACTAATGCTCTGGCAATATCACTTGATTTTTAATGTCTTGATATTTCTTCACTCAAGTCTGCCTTTATTGGTGCAATGCTTTCATCTAGTCTCTTAAGAATAGTTGTTTATTCCTCAATATTTTAGAATAAAAACCTCAGTTTGCTTTGGCTATTTCCTAACAACCACTTTCTACTCTAATACATTATTTAAAGTAAAAACACATGCATGTGCCTACCATTTTATGTTCATTTGTTTTCAGAGACAGAAAAATAAGAACATAATCATTACCTTTGTATATTTAAATGCTTCACATTTCCAGAGGTCCTTTGTGCTCTCTAAAACTGGCTTGATATCCAGTAATCTGTGAGAGATTATATTAAACTATGGCTCTCTAGATCAATTTACATCCTCAATTCTATTACTTTTTTCCTTTCTAATATTACATTTTTAAAGATTAGACAACAATGAAATTGCAGCATTCCATTATTTTATTGGGAAGTTTTTATTTCCCATGGAATAAACATAATTCCCATGTGGTTATTTCTGGAAGCACATTAGAAATCATTCCTCAGAGTTGCATTCATATTTGCCTCAGGACATCTCAAATAGAATGCAAATTCCAGTGATTTTTTTTTTTTTTTTTTTTTTTTGGACTGGTCCTGAATCTACAGCACCTGGAAAAGTCCCTATGTTCCATACATATTTGCTTTAAAACTGAATGACTGAATCTGAGAAAAATTATTTTTTTCTCTGTACTTTCTCTTTTCTCTTTTATGCCTTTCTTAAAAGTGCCTGACTTCCCTACCCACCCTTAAGATGCGCATCCCAATGATACCTTTAGAAACTAATTAACAGAAATAGTTTTAAACTATTCTTAGGGATAGTAGATATCATTAGGCAAATATTTATAGATATCATCTAATATTTATAGATATTGTGTAGACGTATACAATACCTAGAAGTTATTACAATACTTTTCCCCAAAAAGATCTTACTTGAATTTTTCAAAATTTAATGTTTATATGGTATAAAATAAATTAAATGCTTAAAGCTATTTTCTTAACTTAACTAGGAGGAAAGTAAATGCCACCTCTCCTCAATCTATATCTATACTGCATCTAATAATAGAATTAAAAGAAGAAAAAATGGAATGAAGGAAGGAAAAAAGGAAGAAGGGAAAGGAAAAAGGAAGCAAAGAAGGAATAAAGCTATTGCATCAGAATGGGAAGTTTATTGAAAAATTCAGTCATCTATTTTAGATCATATAGATTTTAAAACTAATGAACGTACAGGTGTAGATATTTCACTTTGAACAATTTTCACCACCACTATAAACTCTTGTTTCATGAGGACTGTCATCACATAAAGACAGCTCAGAATAAACTCCCAAGAAAATCTTATGCTCTTATAAGCTCTGACATATTTAATTATACTATACATTACTAGATTACTTTATGTAGTAATTGAATTATTAATATTTAAGAAGGGAGGCTGATTTGTATTTAACTTTTGTTGCAGGAGCTCACCATGTAGCAGTAATTCCTTTGTAAGAACAAAAAAGCCGTGCACCTCCAGCTGTGATAGAGATAGGATTGGAGAAAAGTTCTTTTGTCAGCTCACCCTTTCATTGTTAGCATGCCATTTATTATAATAAATCATCTTAAGAGTCATGTGTTATAGTATTACTTCTGCTTGCTTTACTTGATCTTCGATTTTGGACAATGTTTATATCCTGAGATATGCTTTGCATTTTAATGGGGAGCTTTTTCAAAGCTAAACATGATTTTAATGTTGAAACACAGAACTCAAATTCTAAAGTATTATGAGTTGTCGTATTTTAAATCCAGAAAAATGGAGGCATCAAATAGTAGGTTTTTTTTATTATTTTATTATTTTAGTCCTATCTAGTTCTATTTGACCAGGGTCCTGTAGGTATTGATTTTTGTCTTTGCTGTTATTATTGTGTGAGATTCTTTTTACTATGTGACAAGAAAAGTTAACATGAGATCTATCGTAGTAAGTTTGAAGTGTACAATGCACTATGGTTGACTGTATGCACAATGCTGTTCTCCAGAACACTAGAAATTATTCATCTTTCTTGACTAAAAATGTATGCTCATTGATTAAGAACTTCCCCATTTTCTCTCACACAGATACCAGTAACCATCATTCTATTCTTTATATGAATTTGATTATTCATGTACCTTTTATAAATGAAATAATGCAGTGTGACAGACATTTCACATATGTCTCAAGAGGACATATGTTCTCAAGAGGGGCTTGATTTTTTGTTTTGTTTTTTGAGACAGGGTCTTACTCTGTTTCTCAGGCTGGAGTGCAGCGGCCTTGTCATAGATCACTACAATCTAAAACTTCTGGGCTCAAGTGTAACTCTTACTTCAGCCTCCCAAATAGTTGGTACTACAGGTATGCACCACCACACCTGAATAATTTAAAAAATAATTGTTAGAGACTGGGTCTCACTATTTCCTCGGCAACTCTTGAACTTCTGGGTTCAAGCAATCATCCACCTCAGCTATTACAGGTGTGAACCACAGCACCTGGCCAATGTTTTATACATGCTGTTGCATGTGACAGAATTGCCTTCATTGTTAAGGTTGAATACTATTCCATTAAATGCATTTTTGCTATTTTTTTTTTAAGATCACTTATACACATTGATATGTAAACACCATATACATTAAAAGTTACTATATTTTTTAGATAAAATAGTTGACTTTTTGCAACTGCATGAAAAGAAATAATTATATTTGGATCCATACAGGACACACAGAACATTTCATCCCAATAAAACTGAATACACATACTTCTCATGAGCCCATGGAACATACTCCAAAATTGAATACGTATTAGGTCACAAGTCTAACCTCAGTAAATTTAAAGGAATAGAAATTATTCCTTGCATCTTCT
>CAUYPK010099230.1:0-23949 GCA_963574355.1 Loris lydekkerianus
AACCCAACTATACCACAAGACTATGAGGAAAGGACCAAGGAAGGGGAAGGGAGGGGGGAGGTTTGGGTGGAGGGAGGGTGATGGGTTGGGCCACATCTATGGTGCATATTTTTATCTATAATAAAAAAAAAAAAAAGAAAAGAAAAGTGGCTAAAGCTTAAGACTAGGAGATGATTTTTCAAAAGAGAGTTTGAGCATTAGGTTTAGCTTAAGAGATAGAGCAAAAACAGTACAAGTCACCCTTATGCTGGATTTTTCCATGTGGGCATTTATTTTAATTTAATAATAACTTCCTTCCAGCATGCAGATTTCTCCTATTGTTGTTTTCAAATGAAGTGTTTTAGTAATCATAAGTTTAAAATGTACATAAGGTAATCAAAACGTATAACCTAATTGTACAATGCAAATATTTAGAATATCAGGTTGTTCACATTATCCCTTCAATTTGTTTATTTATATTTATTTAATGGTTTGCTTAGTTTACTGCTCTCTCTATGTTAAGTATTAAAGTTCACATAGTTTCTGGTTAAGTGCTGTATACAAAATAGTAGTGACCAAAATATGAAATTCTCTTGAATTTGTATACCATTATGGTCTATACCTATGCAAATATTTTCTATTAGGGATAATTTAAAAATGATTGGGTTCTTTATGGGCCAGGAGCTTGACCCACAAAGTTACTCAGAAAATGAAATTGCCATACTCTTGAACAAAAAATTTGCCTGAGTCATCAGTACACTACTTTTAGTCTCCATGATATGTGTATTGCAAACTTTCTTAGGTAGTATAAAGAATAACTACTTTTTTGCCATTATGTTGCTAAACTCTCTCATACAAACAAACAAAAACAGTTTTTAAAAACCCTAAATTTCAAAATCATAAGCAGACGATTTAGAAGGTTGTAGGAATTCCTTTAGAGGAAAAAGAAAAATATAAAACAAAATGACAAGCAAAAAGGAAAGAAACAAAACAAAGGGAAATGGTTTTAATATGGTCAATCTTAAATTGTTGGAGTTCTTTTTATAGAAAGAGGAAAACCAAATTGAACCTGCCAGAGAGAGGTTCTGGGATCCCTTCCCTCCCTCTGCAATGTTTTCTGGACTGGAAATTTTAGCTAAACCGTTAGACATTCATAAAGGCGCAGACTGATAATAGAATCCAATTCCAACTCAGAATTCAGAACTGTTCTTACTACTAATGCTGTTCTGAATAAAAGAAAAAAGTCAGTCTTTCCAAAGCCTGGCGCTGATTCAATTGACAATGCCACATGAAAAGTGAAAGGAAAGGACCCCTTTGTCACCCTCCTCATGAATAATTTGTGGTAGACTCTGAATGAAATATTTAACATTATAGTGTAGAAATAAATTATAGAATGAAAAACCTTGAGATGAAATATTTCTTAACCAGGACATAGAAAGGTTTAAATTAAAAAATAAAAAGGTTCATCCAGAGATACAATCGATTTAGGAAGCTATCAATCTACAGACTGGAATAAAATATTTTTTACACATAAGCTATCTTTTATTCAGGATATGAAAATAAGCCTTACACAATAATACGAAAAAGATGTTTAAATATGTAAAATGGGAAAACCTTGAACAGAAGGGACTTCACAAAGGGCAACAAACATATTATTGTGTTTGATTAATCTTATTGTTCATAACAAAATATTCATTCAATCCACAATGAGATGCACTATACGCCTACCAGAACAGTTAATCGAAAACTGACAATTTCAAGTGCTGGAGTTGATTTAGAGTGAAGATGATGCTGTCATTAACAATGCAAGGAAATAATCACAAGAAATATTCTGAGATACAAGAATTACCATTAGTAATAAGAGAAATACCAATGAAAACGACTGACAACTGATGGCACTTTTAATTGCTAAAATTAAAAAGATTGACAATACCATATGTAGGTAAGGCGATAAAATAAATGCAAGTTTCATATATTTATGGTGAGAATGAAAATTAATAGTCATAGTGGAAAACTACGTAACAGCATCTCATAAAATGAAACACACACTTACCATATAATCCCACAATTTCAGCTAAGAGAAATGAATGCCTAAGTCCCATGAAAGCATTTGAGTTAATGTTTACAGCAGCTAGTTATTACTAGTCCTAAATTAGAAACAACCAAAATGTCCATCCACTGATACATTCAAAAAAATAAAAGTTGTGATATATAAATAAAATGCAATGTTACTTTGCAGCAGAAATTGGCACTTGGAACAACACTGATCAATTTCAAAAGAATGCTAAGTACAAAAAAATGTAGGGTTATCCCCATATATTATTTTCATTTAAAATATATTCCAGAAAAAAATAAATGACATGACAATATGGGAATAAGGTTGACAGAAGAGAATGCAGTGTGTGCTGTGAAATGGTGGAAATCAGCCAACAAAATAGTAGGAAAAGAAGAGAAGTTGTGATGGATTTGTAAAGATATCGCATTTGGGAAACTGTCAACCAGTGGTTGTTTAAACAGAGAGAGCAGGAAAGAAAAGCAATGGGAAAGATCTTCAAAAGGTAGATTGAAGGTCACGATGCAGGCTGTGATCACAATCAAATACTGAAGAAACGTGACCCTTATATATTTATATTTTTATGAACAAAGGTTTGAGTATAAATTTTGGAACAAAACATGATTTCAAATGTTATCTTAGTGAATTATGAATTTCTGAAGATGAAGGTATTTCATTTAACACTAATTTATATTTTGTTTATATATTTTCTAATGTGTAATCATTCCTATTTTATTTATTTTAAAATAGTTTACACTTTCACAATTCTAAGTCAGTTCCTCTGACTGAAATTTTCTTATTTGTAAAAAGAGAAATATGCTTAAATTAGTATTTCTAAAATCAAATTGATTTGAAAAAAGAAAAATTTTCACCCATATCCACACTTATTTATATTAATGTGATAATATAACTTAAAGTGCATATACATCCAGTTCCATTAGAAAATCAAACAAAGGTGCAAATTTAATAGTACAACTAGTATTGTAAAATAGCATTAATAGAATAAATTATATTGGCTAGTCAACTAATTTGTTTTAAGCCTTGACTCATTTTAATGGAATGAAGAAATAATAGTGAAAAGCAAAATCAAATATATAGGGGGGCCATAAAATTCATGTGCAATTAAAAATAGTACACAAACTTTATGGTCACCTTGATTATACACACACACATCAAATATGCATGTGTGTATATATATGTACATGCACACCTACAGAAAGTACCCATTTGTAATTTTCTACATTTACTAGAAATTGACTGTTTTCCCTCAATAAGTATAAAGTTGGACTCTTTCATATAGACACATTCAACTGAATATATGCTAAATTGAAGGTTCCTTAGCATTTGTCCTGATTCTCCCATGAGCAGTGAGTAATTCTACTACATATTTTCATCAGCCATTTATTCATTAGTATCACATGATGCTATTGATTTTTAACTTGATGTGAGTACATAATGTTTAATGATCTCTATCATTAGAACTGAAACTTGCATTGGAGCAAGCCAAAATTAGTGCGGTTGGATGTACTTATCAAAAATAAAAATTAAATGCTGACGCTTTAATTACTTAAAAATGGTGCGATTCTGAGCTCAAACTTTAGCTCAGAAATGAAATTGCACTGCAAGACTATGACATCATACGCAGGATGCAAAAATACAAGCTGAGTATTTTTTATCCAAAATCTTTCGGACCAAAACATTTCAGATTTAAAAATTTTTCAGATTTAGAAATATTTGGAGATCGATCTCAATCTAAATATGAAATTTATTTATGTTTCATATATGCTATGTGCACATAGTCTGAAGGTGGTATCATGAAATATTTTTAATAATTTTGTGCATGTAACAAAAGTTTTACTATTCTTTGACTAGAACCCATCACATGAGATCGTGGGTGAAATTTTCCACTTAAGGCATTATGTTGGCATTCAAAAACAACAGATTTTGGAGCATTTCAGCTTTAAAATTTTAGGGCTAGTGATCCTCAACGTGTAGTTGTATTCATCTTATGTTACCATCAAAATAAAATGACAATCCATTATTATGAAGTTTGTGAAAGGCGTTGATCCTTGAAAATATATTCTATATGAAATGACATTGACAAGATCTTATCTAAGGTTGAAATTCGATGCAATAATTTATTATTATTTTATAATTAGTTTTTAAGGCACATAAACTATGTTTCTATAATATAGTATTTGTCATTATACCGTTTGGCTGCATTGATAGCTTTAATGCATCTAATGATACCAATTTTCTAAGCCATATATTGAAAATCTAGGTTTCTAGGGACTTTCAAACTACTTTCAGAACAGAATAAAATGTGCTTTTTCCTGGAATTTGGTATTATTATTGTCAGAGTGCTGAAAATGAAACTTTTAAAGTAGCTTTACATTTTTCACTCAGGGACTCATTACACATCATAATTTTTTGCATGAAAAATTATTGTACATTAAATGTTGAAGTATTTGCAGAGCTTTATTATGCTTTTTTAGACTTGGTCTGTATAACAGAGGCTATGTAAAACTATATTAAAATACATGATCACCCTTTCTGTATGAAGGAACGGTACTGGAAACTTAGCACCGAAATTTTACCATTCATGTAACATTAAGATATTTCCAGAAAGATTTAAGTAAACAGGTTATATAGTTTATTCTCTTGGTGTTTAATTGTAGAGATGCTCTTAAATATTTGAATGTAATAAATGAACCTCTTTGACTTTATGCAAAATTTAGAGAAACTATATGTTAATATTTTGTTCCTTAAGTGCATAAAGAAATTTTAAGAAATGTATATTGCTTTAATGTTATTAAACAGCAGCTTAATGTACATGACGGTTGCTTCATAAAAATATATTTCCCAAAACTAAAAATCCATTTAGCTTGAACTCAGTGTGTATTAGTGGAATTATAACTCTTATAAGTTGAAGAGATGTTCCTCAAAGAGGAACAAAATGATAACCTTAAAAAACAGATAAAGCACTAGAAAAGTAGTATGTCTTGTGAAAAATGCCACCAATTGAAAATCTTGGTAACTGCTCTAATTCCTGTTTAGTTGCACTACAATCTGTGCATACCAAAAACAGTAATAGTTCAAGGGAGGTCTTCCGTGTTTCTTTCCTCAGTTTTTTTCAAGGACTCTGTGATGTTAGGACTTCAATTCTTCAGTTAAAAATATTTTTTGACTTTTTAGTAAGCTTGTGAATGGCAGGTTTAGAAGGATTAGAAAAAAAGTTGAATAGCTGAAGTCAAAATAATGACTTCATTATTTTTCTATACCTTTGTTATGTTTAAAGCAAAGAGAAAGTTCCTCAATGAGGAAGAATGAAGGAAATGTAAGGCAGCCTTTATTTAACTAGTATGCCAATGCTTAAAAACATTCTTTTTATAGTACTTGAGTCAATTACTAAATCTGACATGAAAGGTCTAACTTTCATGGAAACTAAGCTTAGGATTCAATGTGCAGCATTATGGAACCCGAAGAGTAGCCAGGACTCAGCGTGGAGCGTGATGTTGCATAAGTAAGAAAATTGAATTACTTTCTTGTACTATGGATTTATTGTCTGGGAGGAAATGACTTTCAATGTGGAAATTATCAAAGTGAAGTGTTGCTTACTGCAAGGAATAGCAAAATTGGAAGGAAATTAAAAAAAAAAAAAAAACAATCCTCTAAGAGTTTTAATTTAAAGACTAAAAAAAAATTATGATATTTTGTAATTTTAGACTCTTTTTTTATGCAGACAGAGAAAGACGATTTCAAAATAGTCTTGAATTAATTTAGGGATCTTCTATTTGCAGGCATGTAAACGATTGATTTTTTAATTTTTGAAATACAATCTTTCATTCTGCCTAAATCCTTACTAACCGAGAAGTCAAGTGTTTTCAGCCATCCATAGAAACAGAAAAATGAACAAGGATTTTTTGGGCTTTGTGGTTTTGTGCAGGTGACTGCCTCTCCAAATCACAAGTTCCTTATTTTTGTAATTATATAATGACACTCATGTTAATGGATTGGTGTTCTAATTTATTGAGATAATCTGTAAGTAACCTGTCAATTTGTAGACATTCAATAAACATTTATCGTTTTATCCTTTCAAAAGAAGCAGCAGTGCGTTGCATTGTGTGCTAAATTAAATATAAAAAGAAATTTGTTGGACATTGGCATTTTACAAACTATGTTTTTTTTCTTTATCTAAAAAGCATATAGTAAAAATACTTGACTGACCAGTCATACAAAGATTTAAGATGGTTAAATAAGTAATGCAAATTATTCTCTAAAATCAATGGTTAAGTTGAAGGTATACAAAACCTTATAGAACATACCATTTTATAAAATACAAAAATTCTATATGCTGACAATTTACCATAAAAAATAAAAGACATTACTTAACCTAATAGAAATGTTATCTATTATATAAGATAAAGATAACATTATATGTTATCTTTCCCTATCCCTGCCCTTATTATTCATAACCCTTCTTGCCCATACACATATAACTATGAGCCACATCTTATATTCACAATTATCATGAGTTACTCTATACTTATAAGGCATATGAACGTTTCTACAAATATTAGCTTTCAGTTTTAAATTTTGATAAATAGAACCCACTATGCTACTTGTATTCTTCCACAACTTGATAGTTCATTTGACAATATGAGAGCTGTCTCATTGATATATAGAGTTCAAATTCACTCTTTCAATTACATTTTAATTTTACTTTTAAATTACTTTAATCTAATTAAATTGAAAAGTACACATATAAATACAAAAGTAAAAAACATACATCCCCCAAATTTTTAGATGGTAAATCTCCTTTGAAATCAGTGGCCACATTAAGAAATAAAACAAGAACTGTATACAAGTAACAGCAGATGTGCTTGCTTCCCAGATGTGCCATCTCGCTTCCCCCCAGAGTAGGCAACCCTGACTGTGACGGTCACTTCTCTTCTTTCCCTTTTCCTTCACTTGCTCTTTCTCCTCTTCTTTCTCCTTCTGCTTTAACAGGTAAGGTGAAAATTGCATAAAATTGTTAACCAATTAACTATTTTAAAGTGTGAAGGTCATTGGCGTTTAGTCATTTACAATGTTGTGCAATCACTACTTTCTAGGTATGCAGAACTCTTTCGCCTCCTTACATTTATTCCCAGAAATTTTGTTTTTTGAATGCTCTTGTGATTGAAATTGTTTCATTAGTTCCCTCTTTGAAAACATCTTGCAGTGCACTAAAGCTATCTTTTGCTGTCTATTCTGATGTTAAAGCTATGTTATGAGTCCTTACGGTGATACATTTTGAACTATTTTTTTAAAAAATTTTCTTTCTATATCCTGGAACATACAAGATTACTTAATGTGTTTGTCATCTGATTCCAATATATCTGAACATCTGGAACATACAAGATTACTTAATGTGTTTGTCATCTGATTCCAATATATCTGAATATATCCAATATTACTTGACCTACCTAGTGTATTTTTAAAAGCAGACAATGGGAATAAAACAAAGAAGCTTCAAAGTAGGTTATCTTCCTCCAGACTCTAGTGAGTTCATCCTTGCCTCTATTCGGCAGTAACAGACCTGACTGATCACTTTATTCCAAGAAAGAACTATTGCATTTGAGGCTCCATTGCAGCACAGTTGACTTCTAATTCATATGGGTCTTTCTAGGTTTTCTAGGTTTTTCATTAGTTGACTTCTAATTACATATGGGTCTTTCTAAAAGTTTCTTTCTCTTCAGGACCATATCAGTATCTGAGTACCAGGCTCTGCATCAGACTATAAGCGCCCTGATGACAATTACATCTTTCCTCAGTCTTCAATATGTGTCTATTTTAATGCATTTCTAATATAGGTGTTGGAAAGATACAGACTGTAGACCAGATCCACTATCTTTTTTCATATGCCCTGTAGATTTTGGTGGCTTGGAAAATTCAGAATTGTTTTATAGACATCCATGCTAAAAAATGAAAGTAAGAATATTTCAAGATCCATAAAAAAAATCAGTGTCTGTAAAAGACAATAACTTTAGTGACTCCCAACCACACTTATTTAAGATTTGTCTAAAGTTTCATTTGTACTACACTAGCTAAATTGAGTAGTTAAGACAGAAACCATGTCCTGTGCCTTCTCTCTGCACTACAACTCATGAACTATATATTGTAGTGAAGATGTAATGAAATAACATCATTGCATATGCCACACATATCACCAATCTGTGTGAAAATACATTTTCACACATAAAATATGCATAATATTTTTACAGATTATTAGTAGATGAGCATTTGCAATAAAACTTACAGATAAGGGTGATAGAGATTTTGAATTAAGAGAAATGTTACTCCATTAAAGACGATTTGTTATTCTGACCTTTGGTAGATTTATATTGCAAAAACTACTATGCTATCTTGGTGTCAGTATGATATCTTGAATTTCATCAGTTCATTTTTTGGATATCTGCTATTTCTCCTGTTATGTTTCTTATACAATATCCTCTTTTTTGTTTCTCAGCCTGTAGGACTAAAATATTTGCTGTCTCTTTACAGAAAATAATTGTCAAACACTGCTCTAATGAGTGTTAACCACTAATCTTTGTTTCTCAAGTATACTAACAATTTCTCCACTATTTCTGGAGGTTTATTCATGGAGGGTTTTAGATTTATTACAGCCCCATTATTCCACATTATGCTTAGTCTCTGAAAGCAAGAAAGAGAAAAAAATGTATCCAGAACAGATGTCTGCTTCTGTGAGAATAAAGTGATGGCCTTTCTAAATGAGAAGGGTCTACGTGTACTAACCTTGCTACCAGATGCTCACAATGTAATTTGGCATTGGTCTCTATTGATGGAGGGTGGGGAATTCAGAGATATGTTGTTTGTGATGGATGCGACTTCATGCTGCTAGACTTGAGAACCATCACAATCTCTGATACCTTGGCAGACCTATGTTTCAGTTATCAGTGCCCAGTAATAAAGACAAAATGGTCAAACCATTCTCATCTACTCAGTTCAGATCTTCCTCTTAGGGAATGATCTCTGAGGTGAAGTGATATATTCTACAACTGTTAACATTTTGTGTCCTCTTCCAAATGTTCATATCCAAGCACATGCCTCTAACCCAGAACTATTTGTGTCTGATCTTCCAGTTTTATATATAAAATATGTTTAGTCCTACCTCTGCTAACTGTCTTCCTATTCAAACTTAAACAAGAATCTGATCTGATCTCATAACCATCCTTTTGTGACACACCCTCATCTCTCTCCTGAATGATAGCACTACCATTATTGGTTCCCTACACTCCACCACCCTTCCCTTCTACTTTCATGCTCGTGTAGAATATTCTAGGTTACTAGGTTGATTTGAAGACACTTTTTAACCACTCATTCTTCTGCATAGTAAAATAATTCAAAATAAGGTAGTGACGCTAGGAACCTACTAAGATGGAGTTTAATGGAAAGAGAGAAAAAAATACCTCTTGACTAATTTTCTAGATCAAAACAACATAAATTCAAGATATTTGAGATGTAACATTATATACATGTGTATGTATAATTAATCTAGAATTTGTTTTTTCAGGTGTCAAATGATAAATATAACCATGCTTTATAATGGTTCATTCTTAATCATAACACAACTTGAAAATATAACTGTTAATGTTCATTTTATTGTTGACATTTTATTGTAAAACATGCCCTATAACTGACCATTTGATCTTTCACTTGAGCAAACTTCCTTCATTAGGGTTCTCTGAGACAACACTAGCGTTTTTTTACCCTACTACCCTGGCTATTGCTTTTCAATGCCACGCTTATCATTTTTTCTCTAGCAGTCTTTTAATGGCTTAAGCACTTCAGAGTTCAATAATAGTACTTTTCTTTTCTGCTGTCCTCTTTCCCAAGATGATTGGTACATCCAATCCCATTGCTTCATATAGCGATTTTGCACTAGTGATTTTTGACTTCACCTTGATGTTTTGACTTGACTATCCTGCTGCCTATCCAGTGTCTTCACAAGAATGTCTAGTAAGCTTTGTGAATTCAACAAAGCCAAAGAGTACTCTAGGACTCTATTTCCAATATTTTCTCTGTCCTTGGCACACCTATTACCTCAACTCCTTCCCCACCTGTGTAAATAGTACTACTGTCCACATAGTTCCTCAGGCCCTGAAATGTAGGCATTACCACTAAATCGTTCTTATTTTCAAATCCTAAATTCAATCCATCACTAAAATCTTTCCTACAAAATAAATATCAGTCAAACCATGTCTTTCCATTTCCTCTGCTACAACGCTAATCCAAATAGCTACAATCTCTCCCTATCTTACCTCGGTATCTTTTTGACGTCATTAAAGTAGAAATAAGGTCAGAGCATTTTCTACTAGCTAGAGCTACAGTTTGCAGATAATCACTGTAATCACGTCTTCAACATGATGAAAGCTTATTTCTCTCTCAAATAAATACAAGCAAGCCAGAAATGGGGCAGTTCCCAAACTGACAGAAAGACAGAGTTTCCCTTCCTAGTGCTTTCTCATTCTTGGTACATGAATTTCATTTCATGATCTGCACTGTTTGCCAAACTTCTGAACATCATTAGCTAGAACTTAGCTATAGGTTGCATCTAGCTACAAAAGAAGCTGGCAAAAGCAATATATATTCCAGGCAGCTATATACTCTTAAGAGAAATTAAAAATTCAATTTACAAGGATGAAAGAACATGCATTAGAAAACAATTAACCCTCTGTACCACACACTGTGTTGCTTTAAATCCTGTACTAGCTTTTTATGACAAAGCATAAAATGAAAACTTTTTCTATGTCCTATCGATACTTCCATGATTTGCTCCTGACTATCTCTATGGTCTCCTTTCCTAAATCGCTACCTCTCACATCATTCATTTTAATCCCTACTATCTCATAATTGTTATTCTTTTGGACAAATCAGATTTATTCTCATTCAGGAGCATTGATCTTATTTTTGTTTATACTTAGAATCTTCTTTTCTTGATTTTCCTTTAGCTCCTTTCTTCCCAAATATGATGAATCAACTCATAAGTTACCTTCCCACAGAAACGACGTCTCTTTACCACACTGCAGCATCCTCTGATGTATTATCCTCCCTGGGTGCTCCTGGTACTTAAAATAACTGCGCATATATTTTATTGTTTTATTTTTGTCCTATATTTCTCCAAGCAAATGTAAATGGCTTCTAAAGGCTAGAATTCACCCATTTTTAACTGATACCACTAAATCTCCTACCTGACATATGCTGGATATATAAAAATATTTTAATAACTATAATTTATGGATTACATTAATTTAATGGTTATCAAATATTCTTATATATAACTTGACAAGTCAATAATCTCCTCTGTTTTTACTTGATTGTTTACTTTATTGATGTTTTGTATTGCATTTACTTTATTGTTGTTTTAAAATACCCGAGAATATCTGATAGAACGAACTATCTCTAAAACTTTCACTTTTGTTCAGAATTCCACAGCAAGTTTTTGAAGGTTAATTTATAATATGAGCACATTTTAAATAAATAAAAATCTCTTATAATCTTGTTTGTATCTTAAACTTAGGAGTTAATTTATAGAGAAGGTGCATTACTTTATTATCTAGATGTCTTCTCTTTTAGCAATATATTGTATCATTAAAATTGTTTATTTTTTATTTTATTATAATTAATAAAGTTTCATTGTTTTCCTCTTGAAGATTTAAGCATTTCTTGCTTAGTTTATTCTGGGATGCTTTATATACTTCTTAGAATTAAGAAAGAAATAGTTTATACTATAATATTTTATAAAAATAATTAAAACTACCTTAAAAATCACAATTCCTTAATAAATTGCCTGGAATATCTAATTAATTCTAATTGTTATACCACTTATTAAATATTTGAAATTTTCAGGTTGATAATCACAAATATTCAAATAAACATAATTTACTTTCATTGATAAATAAAAATGCTAATTTTTGTTTAATAATTTTCATTTCATGCAAAAAATACAGTTGTATTTTTATTGCTTTATTCTAGATCTGAAAACATTTTATGAAAAATTAATAATTGTATTTGTTATTTTATTAACATCAGTTACATGGTCATGCATTTTACTAAGAATATAAATTATAGAATTATAAATCATTCCATATTTAAATATCTTTGAGTTCTTTGAATATACATTATTTGATCAAAATTAATTCTTCTATTTTTCCATTATTTTATGTAAAGTAGTTATTAATTTCTCCCACTGAACTGAACTATAATCTTGGTTGTGTCACATAGCCTCATCAAAACCATTATTTCTTTCTGTGTTTACAACTCAGCTCATTATTACAGTGGCATTACCACCTGTATCTTGATTTCAGGGGTCTTTGAATACACTAAAATATCTAGTAATGAAAGTCTGTGCTTCTTGTTTATATTTTTCATAGTTTTGAAAGAATTTTTTTCAAATTATTTTATACAAATAGCATTGCAAAAACTTTGAAAACTGAAATGACATTAGAATCACAACCAGCAAAAGACTAGTATAACTTCATGCCTGAATATAACCAGTTTAATTGTTTGTTAGAATAAAAATATCATGTCTGGGCATTATGGCAGTCATCTGTGGTCCCACCTACTATGGAGACTGAGGCAAGAGGATCTTGAACCCAAAAGTTTGATGTTGCTGTGAGCTATGATGTTATAGCACTCTATCCATGGTGACAGAATAAGACTCCGTCCCAAAAAAGAAAACTTTTTTTTTCTAAAAAAATAAAATAAAATAAAAATATCAACATCCCCTCCAGGTTTTAAAAGCCATCTTTCTCAAAACTCATGATATAATATCAAATATTTCCAGTATATCATTCAACATTTTCAGCATATGAAAATCCAGGATAATATAACTGCCATAATAAAAGGCAACCATCAAATACCAAAATGGAAAACACACAGGTTTTGGAATTGCTTGACAGTGACAAACATTCCAACAAGTAATTACAAGCACTCTTGAAGCAAATGGTGAAATAGAGTCTCTAGAGAAAAACAAGAGATGTAAAGATGTGAAAGTAAAATGTAGTAAACAAGATGGATATAATGATAGCTTTAAGACAGCTTAGTCTCTGCTCTAACGAGACTAAGACTAGTTTACTGTACAACTTGAAACTATTTAAATGTTTTTGTTAATGATGAAATAAACTCTTAAAGTAGGATATTTCTGTTTTAAAATTATTTTTCTAGGCGAGGTGCAGTGGCTCACGCCTGTAATCCCAGCTCTCTGGGAGGCCAAGGCAGGTATATTGCCTGAGCTCGTAAGTTGAAGATCAACCTGAGCTAGAGCAAGACCCTAAAAATAGATGGGCATTGTGGTGGGCACCTATAGTCTCAGCTATTTGGGAGGCTGAGACAAGAGGATCACTTGAGCCCAAGAGTTTGAAGTTGCTGTGATCTAAACACCACCATACTCTACCAAGTGTGCTCAATGATACCCTGTCTCAAAAAATAAAAAAATAAAATAAAAAATAAAAAACTTTTTTTCTCATGTTTTCTTTTCTCTCCTTTTTTTTTTTTTAATTAAATCATAGGTGTGTAAATTAATGCGATCATGGGGCACCATACACTGGTTTTATAGACCGTTTGACACATTTTCATCACACTGGTTAACATAGCCTTCCTGGTACTTTCTTAGTTATTATGTTAAGACATTTACATTCTACGTTTACTAAGTTTCACATATACTCTTGGAAGATACACTGTAGGTATAACCCCACCAATCCCCCTCCCTCTGCCCACCTCCACATGAAAGCTATAACTCAGTTTTCTCATGTTTTCAAACTGTATTATTATGCAGCAGTCACTTTTTAAAACTTAAAGACGGGATTATACTTTCATCTTAGCTGGCAGAATTTCAACATTGAAAACAGATCTCATTTATTCTCTCTACTTCACATCTATCTTCCATATAACAATTATTTGCATTGAAATTTTATTACCAGGGATCTATTATTTGTAGGATAAAATGAAGTATAAAATATGGAGTCTCTATATAAGTATATTATTATTACTTATCACTGACCATAGTGGCCTGGTTACAAGAATTTCCTAACCTCTAAGTGCATTCTTAAAATACAAGCATATGAAAGATTAAGAATCTGACTAGGTTACATCTCGCTTCTGGGAAGGCCATTGAGTATGAACTCTTAACACCTTATTCTTAGGTACATGAGTGAAAATATACCTCTTGTGACCTTTTTTCACGTGGCATCACACACACAGCCTAGAGATGGGATGTTTTTCAATGTTGGTGCTTAATTTTGGGATAGAAAATGTGAGCTTCAAGTTATTGTTCACAAACGAGTTCCATCTCTGTCACTGCTGCTGGTCAAGGTATTTTTATTTGTCATTGGACTTACTGTGTAGGGCTATGTTTCTACTGCTACTCTTTAGACAGCAAGCTGTCATCCACAGCCTCTCATTGATCTTGTATTAATAATAGAGGAGAGGGAGCCTTCCTCACCACAAAATTCCTAGTTATGTTATAATGCATGATTTGTTACCATTCGCTTTGCTTTTTCACTCTTCCCATTTTTGTGTCATCTTCATTTTGCTTGGGAGACTGTAGAACGAGGGGTTAAGTGGGCACAGACTTAGGAGTTGAACTCTCTGTGTTTGAATCTGAGGTCTACTCGTGACCAATTATAAAACTTTTAATATACTGTATAATATTCTTAAGCTCCAATTTACTCATCTGTAAAAGGGAAAAACTGTTATCAATTTGATCAAGTGATTAGTGATATTTTATGTATAATATTATCATAGCACATGGCATATAAAAAACTTATTTGCTCTTTATTTATTGTGGTAAAGGAAAAATTGAGTTTTATTTAAGCATGGAAAATTTTAAATTATCACTGTTATGATGGTCATTTTCTGTTTGACTGACAGGGATTAGTAAATACTTGTATTAAAAATATATATTTTAAGGAATAGCATACAACATGGAACAAAACCATAGGAGCAGTTTGTCACTGGCTGATGAGTGTTTCCTGAGATATTGTCAACCTCATTACATTCTGAGCTTTATCAAATGTTTTGTAAAAGTATTCATAGTAATCCTGAGGCCATAGAAACATTGCATCCAGAGATCTTTAGAACTGCCATCAAATGTAATCATATTTTCTGTCTATTCAGTTTTTCTTTAAGAAAAATTAATTCAATGTGATTTTATGACAATGTCTGACTCCTTAAATTTAATTATTTAAGAACATCTCTTCTTTCAAATTTGTTCTTCCATTCTGGGAAGTTCAGCTCAAAGCTTCTCAATAATTATAAAGCCTACAATTATTAGTACATTTATCTTTTTCACTTTTTATTTGAAAATGTTTGAGTACAATAGCATTTAAAACTTTACTATACTTTAATGAATTACTAATAAAAGTCTTACAGCCAGACAATAAGACATTTCAATTTTGCAGGCTATAGGACATTTTATATATATATTCTTTTGTGTTCTTTTAGATCAAAATAGTTAATAATGCTTATTTGTTTTCTCCTGGGCAAATCAACACTATATTTGGACTCTTATATCCCAAGGAATTTCTAAAGCAATCTCTTATTATTCAAAAGGTTTTTTTTCCTTTTTTTTGTAGTTTTTTTTTTTTGGGGGGGGGGGCTGGATTTGAACCCGCCACCTCTGGCATATGGGGCTGGCGCCCTACTCCTTTGAGCCACGGGTGCCACCCCATATTCAAAAGTTCTTAACCAGATCCGTAAGAACTTTAAATTTTCTTGTGATTCTACTTTTATGCTATGTCTGCATTACTCTATATTGTTTTCTAAAGAGGAGAGACATCTATGGTTGACACAATTTATTAACTAATATTTTTAGTCAAAAAGGGTATACATTTGCCAAGGAAAAGTAACCATTTTGTCAAAGTAATGTGTGATACGTAAGGCATTACTTATTCAGAAGAGTTAAATCCCCAATTCAAAACTTTTCCAAGACTGCCTGTAATTAATAGTAAAAGAGTATTTCAGAGTGCCTTTCTCTGGCTAAAGCAGGCGTTAAGTTCTCTACTTTTCTGAAACCAAACTGCTATTTACTTAACTTCAGTTATGTCTATAATATAATAACTTTTCTTGAAGCCTAAATAATTAACACAGATCATCAATAACCTCCCACTCCAGCCTAGCTAATTATCATAAACATTTCTGCCGTCATATGCATAGTACATCTGGAATGCCCTTAAATATCCACTTAAGTAGAAGGTAATATTCATATACCAACAGTATGCTATACCTTCTCTTTCAAGCATTGGGAAAAGACTACACACTTCATATGGAGGAAATAGGCACACCAGGTAAATTAACAGAGGACTTTCATTTTGGTTTAAATTTTCCTTTAAATATGACTGTCTTCTTTCCGTAAAATCTTTTATCATTCACTGAAAATACCCATTTTCTTTATGAGTAGCCCTACTTTCTGTCACATCTATTACTTTATTTCCCTGACATTTTCATTTATTATTGTAATATTTTACATTCTGCTACTCTTTTTTCATAACCTGAAGAAAGAAGAACAGTGACTTACTAACTTCACTCCATAAGCTTTCTATCTCGGAGAAATTTATCAGAATTTTCTTTAAAAAAGGTAAATTATTTTTGTTTGATGGCTCATATCCTGAGGTTAAAATGGGAATCTATCAGAAGGATTAAATGGGATTCAACTCCCTCCTAGAATATGACCAGCAAGGGCTGGAAGCAAAAATCTGTCCAAATGATGAAAATCTTAGTGCTCCTTAGAACTTGTCAGTTATGTAGAGATAAGAGGATTAATATAAATACTGATAGTAGATATGCTTTGGGGTAGTCCATGCATTTGTTATGCTTTTGAGACTATGAGGAGCTTTTGCTTCAGCAAAGACTCTAATAAAGCATGGTCAGTAATGTAAGACTTGTTCAAATTCTCAAATTCCTAATCACATGACATTTTAAATGTAGAAACACAAGTAAAAAATGTGTAAGGAGGAATCTAGAAAATTCCCTGGTTGGAAATTATATGCTATAGTCAGACTTTCCTGCATTAAGGGTGTACTGCTCATCAGACTCCAAAGAGTTTCACTGAGACTTCACTAGCAAGATTCAATGAAGTCTATTGTAGAAAGGTCGAGGAGTTTAACTATACCTAACTCAGTCTATTATGTAATTTTAGTAATTGAGTCAAAAATCTATTCTAGAAAAAAAATCTAGGTACAAATTTCATGAGAATAACCTTCTGTACTCCCACATGGTTGTTTAATATCGTAAGAAGTACTCATAAAATATTGCAATAATTTTGCAAACATTAAGTTACTCAAGGAAGGAAAAATGACAAATAAATATCGGTAGGAAAAATGTACTACAAGTGCATAGTAAATTTTCAGTTTGTATCATATCTTTCATAAGCAAAATTCTTTTAAAACTATAAAAGTGTTATGTGGGCAAAATTTCTAACACCATGGCATTTGAACATCTCCAAATAAATATTAAAGACTATAATCCTACAGTGGATTTGATTTTGCATTCTCACCTAAAAAATGTCAATTTTAATTAGGTTTGTTACTGAAGAGTTTTGCAAATTCTGTGGAGTTTATATATGGTTCATTATAAAAATATCTGTATTTCCCCCAATCTTCAGGAAAGTGAGAAAGAACAAATGGAATTTAAACATTCAGTGTAGGAAAGCTCTCAGAGACTGTCACATATTCATTTTCAAAGGTATTGCCAGTACCTTGGATTGGCAATGATTTGGATGGCAATGAATTCAACTTGTTGTGGGGTTTACCAGTTCTACTTTTAGGTTAGTTACAGCCCACCCTTAAGTATAAGAATATAATCTCTTATTTGATACTTCTAATTATTCCAAATCAACATTGCCAAATATTGAAAGGGACTCATGAAATTGATTTAACCAAAAATTGAGCATCCAAAATAATCCTTGCATAATCTAAAACCTGGGTGCTGGCCACATACACCCAGGCAGGTAGATTCAAACACCAGCCTGGGCCTGATAAACAAAAATGACAATTACAAAAAAAAAAAAAAGTAGCCAGGCATTGTGGTGGGCACCTGTAGTCCCAGCTACTTGGGAGTCTGAGACAAGAGAATGGCTTAAGCCCAAGAGTTTGAGGTTCCTATGAGCTGTGATGTCACAACACTCTACAGAGGGTGACATAGTGAGACTGTTCCAAAAAAAAAAAAAAAAAAAGATAGTTCTTGATTTCCAATGAAATTACCATTATCAAGCACTGTAAACAATTAACACTGTAGCAAACCTCCAAAGGTTTGTTCCAAGGATTCATGTCTCTCAATTAAAAAGACAAATCTAAATCAAATCTTTATAAGATCATCCCGACCAGAAATTTCTAGTTGAACATAGTTAGGAGTCTTGAGAAACAGCCAGTGCACTAAAGATGAATGCTTCATTCAGTTCAAGATCTTTATATAAATGAACCAAGACCACAGATTTTCCTTCATCTACATTCTTTTATTCCTTATTTCCCAAAATATGTTCTTCCTTATTTTGATGGTTTAAGATTTTTTTTAAGTATTTTATGTAAACAAGTAAGAAACAAGTAAGAAATGCAAAAAAGTATTTCATGTACATAAACCCCATTCTTAACACTGTATATGTAAGATTTGTCACATTTGATTATGCGTCTAATACTTGCCTATAATTTGTACCTAAACTAGCTAAATCATACAATCAAAATAATTCTTTGCTGGGCCTATAACCATTTCCATTAGTGACTACTTTCTTATAAGGAATCTTATAAGAACTTATAATGGACTACTTATAATGGACTACTTTCCATTAGTGACTACTTTCTTTTAAGGAATCAATTTCCTAGTAATGAATGTTACCTTCATGGGAATGTAACACATGAGGCAATGTTTTAAATGGCAAACACCACAGAAAGCCGTTATGATCAACAATCTGAAACCTATCGCATCTCATACCTGGAACAGATTCCTGTCTCCAGTAGGACAGAAATTGCAGAACTTTTCGTGCTTTCATGAGAGTTAGCTTTGTAATCAAACATTTGACAAATGGGGCCGGAAGGTTATAAATAGCATGTATTTGGAGATAATATCTTTTTTCTTGCACCTTACCAGACACCTTAATTCTGTTTTGTTTTATAGATACCTAATTGTCTCAGTAATTCATAGTTTATTGCCTTACCACTAAACTCCTCTTAATTTGAGGATATAAATCCAAATACTTCAAATTTATTTTTGTATTCTTTTCTGTTTCTTTATTTAATACTTCATCACTTGATGCTGGTATCAAGTGAATAACAAAATCATTACATTAAGTGAAGCAAAGCTCTGTGGTGCAACTGATTTCTACCACCAGGGATAGAAAACACTCCTTTGTGGTGCTACTATGCTGATAAGTATCTTTTATATTTTAATTAATCTTATTTTATTTGCATACATTATGTGTAACCTACATACATTAAAAATGTACAGATTGTAGGCTCAAAGGAGTAGGGTGCCGGCCCCATATGCCGGAGGTGAAGGGTTTAAACCCATCCCTGGCCACAAACTGCAAAAAAAAAAAAAAAAAAAGTACAGATTGTAAATAATAGAAATTTGGTTTGATTATATCTCTTTCAGCACCTGTGTGTTCTGGTAACAAATCCTCTGAGTTCTATTCATCTGAAAGTGTTTTGTTCTGCTTTTTTTTTTTTTTTTTCTTTTTAATTTTTCTTAGTTTGTGAATTTTATCTTTGCTGGGTACTGAATTATGGGTAGGCAGCTATTTAATTTCAGAACTTGAAACATTTCATTTCACCATGTTATTATTGTTTCTTTAAAATAATGAATCTTTTTCTTATACTTATTTAGGATCAATATCAATTTTCATACTGTGCACAGATGATTTTTAATAATTTTCTTTTAATTTAATAGAACATCTTTGTATGTTTCTTGAGCATATATCATCGTTTAATTCTCAAATACTGTTCTCCCTTTCCACCTGCACTATCATTTTCTCACCTATAAATTTTTTTTGCAACTTTAATTTTGTATGTTAGAATTTTTTACAATTATCTCATTTTATCTTCTGCTCTTGACCTGTTATGAATTTTCCATTCTTTTGGTTTTGATCATTTAGTCTTGATAAATTTTTAGTAAACTTTTCCCAGTTGACCTATATTCTTCTCTGCAATATTTGATCTGCTACTAAATCTTCAATGAGTGCTTAATTTTAATTATTATATTTTGTGGTTTAAGAATGTTTTGTTTATTCTTTTTCAGGGATTCTACTTTCTTAATAAAACTCTCCACTTTTTGATCTATTTTTCTCAGCACACTATTTACTTAGAGATTTTTTTTCTGTCAATTCTAATAATAAGATCATCTGTAGTTCTATTTCTATTATTTATTTCTCTATTGTCCCTATTTCTTTATTAGTTCGATAATCTCTACCAGGGACATAAGAAGTTATAGAACCAACTGTGATTCAATGAGCCGGACATGGTCCCTGACTCTCCACCAGCCTTAGGCTCATAGAATCAGAAGGACACTGAGGAATCAAAAGAAGTCCACGGTAACTGGCTACATTTCCTAGAGACAGGAAAACTGGAAACCTGTGCTAGTGAAGGTCAATGTACTGGGACAGCAGTGCTGCAGCCGAGAAAGAGTTTTACATCCGCAAGGCACTAGGCAAGGGGTCGGAAGCGATATCTCAAATCCATCTTCAGAATATTTGGAAGAGTTTTAAAAGGTAGTTTACATGCAAATGGCTGGAAAATCAGGTTTGCTGATTGGCTGGAAAGGAAATCCTAGGGCTGGGAAACAGATTATTTTAGTTGGTAGTGACTGTGTGTATAGGGTAAGGGGAGAGTCTCAAACTCTTGTATTCATTCCTGCTTCTATCCAAGGGTACAGTTGGCATCACCAAGGCCCCCACCACGATGAAAGTTTTGCAAAATGCATCTAAGGCCAGTCTCGGATTTACAAGGACAATGTTTTCTGTAGAGTCACAAGTCTTGGGATTTATGGCAGCAATGTCATTGCTAACCAGTCACAGCAGTAAGGAAGTTAGGGAACAATGGCTGGCTAACTTCTGGCTCTATCCAGACTTTTATAAAAACCAGACTTTGATTACCATTTATACCTTGTAGCTGTACATTATTTTAATATGGATGGTTTCGTTTTGCAGCTGTCTGACCTGGAGCCTCTTTAACATGCTGCTGAGTGACCTCTAACCCAGACGCACAGATCTCCTCTTGTGTTCATCCACTGTCCTGGGAGCTCCCTTGCCCTCTCTTCTTTCTAGACAGTAGTTACATACTGACTGGCTGTTCTCTCTGAAAAGTCTCATATCCTTGGGTACTTCCCAGCATGCCAACCTGTCAAAGCATTGCCCCTAATACAGCTCATTCCATTTTACTACTGTCTTATTTTTCTTTGAGTCATCCTTAAACCTCTCAAACCCATTACAGAATACCATTTCAAGATTTGAATTATATTCCATACTGACTGATAATGAGTGCAGATGAAAAATAAAGAATGATGTTAGTACCATGATTCTAAATAACAGAAGTTCATGTATTTCCTATGCTGTGAGTTTCACCCTGTATCTCCTGAGCAGATTGTGGCACAGACTCACCATTGATGATTGGCGACAACCCAGTATCAGAACATTAGAAGCAGAAAAGAATAAATAAGAGTGAGCTTAGACAACACATGTAAAGGATCACTCCCCATGAGATTTGTTGCCACTGTATTAATTGGATTTTCTTTCAAAATAGATCTAGAGACTGAGCTTTGGTTTCAGTAAAGACAAAATGACTTATACCAAAGTAACTCACACAAGGAACAATCATAACCCTGGAAATAAACACCTACCAATAAGAAACAGAACTATACTATCATGCTATGAGAAAGGAAATGCATGGGATTTGATTTTTGAAATGGGACATCACCGAGGAATTCCACATTTATAAGGCTTTTCCCTTGATGTCTCACCCTGCTGTATTCCAGTGAAGGCAGATGAGAACTCATCGGAGAAAGCGCTGGTCATTCCAGATGGAAATGTCAGACAAGAAAATTAGGTATGCAAAGCAACTGGAAATCGAGGGACAAATTTATTTAAAAATCCACAGAGAAAGACACTAAAATATGAACATAAATACTTTCAAATTGCAAATACAGAACATTAAAATTAATACAGTATTAAAAGCAGTTAGGAAAAAAGCTTTTTTACATATAAAGAATAAAAAAAGACGTAACAGGTGACTTAGCAAAACCAATGGAGGAAAGAATATAGGAAAATGTGATTATTAAAAAGACAGGATTTAAAAACATTATTATTTTCATAGTATATATGTGTATATATATTTGCATTGTATAACTTAATGAATATATAATGAAAAATAAAAGTGAAATGAAACATTCTTCCTAAAGAGGGCTGAGAGTATATGTTTCCAGGAGACACACACACAAAAAAATCCTAAAGAAATATCTTTAGAATGAAAATAAACAATACGACTTAGAAATTCAGATCATTAGCTAGGAAGAGACAACACAAAAAGTAAATGCAATAATCCTCCCTGCTCCATGGTTCTCTTTCCATGCTTTTATTTACTCACGGTCAAGTGCAATCCGAAGATATTACATGGTGATTCCAGAAGTAAACAATTCATAAGTTTTAAATAACACATACTTCTGCATTGCATATTAGGATAAATGGGCATATTTTCATTCATAGAGCGAATACTAAAAATATTCATAAGTTTTAACTAACACATCATTCTGATTTTCATAGTAGGATAAATGGGCATATTTTCATTCACAGAGCAAATACTAAAAATATTTAAAATAGTGAAGCAAGCTAGACATCCTAAGAAAAAATATCAAGGTATAAATTTCATAATACCATAATATAAATTTCACAGTACAAACATAGCTTGCATAACTATGTACAATAAGTTGCAGAGTTGAACACCTCCGTATCCTGACCCACTCCTGCAGTTAACCTAATTTTAACAGACGATTTTAGAAAATCCCCTGTGGACGGGCCTACATTGTTTTTCACCCTACCTTCTTCCCCTGCTACCCTTATTTACCCTTCACCTTTGGGCCCTGTATCCCAAAAAAAAAGAGAGAGAGAAAAAAAACCCAGTTGGGTTTCGGCAAGAGACTTTAAATACCCCCACACGACGGGGATTAGACCGATTAACTGCCCAAAAGGCGGCATCTGTTTATTTTTGCAGGAGAAGTGCTACTTTTATGCCAACAGATCTGAGATTGTGCAAAACAAGATCAAAACACTCCAAGAAGATCTAGAAAATAGAAGAAAGGAAATTTTAGAAAATCTCCTGTGGTCAGGCCTACATGGTTTTTTACCCTACCTTCTTCCCCTGCTACCCTTATTTTTCTTCACCTTTTGGCCCTGTATCCTTAAAAAAGGTTAGAGGCAGTTAAATCAGGTCAAAGTCCGATATCACCAGCTCATTAACCAAGAATCTAACTATTATTCTTCACCGCCCTCCATAGCACCAATGACAGGTAAGATTCCCAAAACTGGGACAACCTAAGACAGGATATGGAGAGGCTGCACGGTGGATTACACTCATAGTACCCAAAGACGGGTAAGATCACTCTGCGTTCAGTCAACCTAAGACAGGGACCAAACCATTGATGTTTGTATCCCCATGACGGGTAAGACTGAAACTGCAAGAGCAGGCAACCTAAGGCAGGGGCTATGCTTTTCCGCCATACAAAAAACAAAAGAGGGAATTGTTGGGCCCTGCCATGTGCCTGAGGCCTAGTGCAACTTCCGGAGTCTGACTAGAAGTAGATCCATCAAGCTACTTCCGCATAGCAATGACTCAGCAAGGCCCAGCCTGAAACTGCCTCTACCTAGATACAGCCAACAT
>CAUYPK010099231.1:0-54136 GCA_963574355.1 Loris lydekkerianus
ATTGTTTTCATCATGTGTATTCTAAATTCCCTTTCTATCATTTCTAACATTTCTTTATAGGTGGAATCCTCTGCAGTAGCTACCTCATGGTCCCTTGGCAGGGTTGTTCTGGACTGGTTCTTCATGTTGCCTGGAGTTTTCTGCTGATTCTTCCTCATGAGTGATTTCTTTTATCTGTTTACTTGCCCCAATTTTCCTTTCACTTCCTCTTGCTCTTTAAGTTCTCGTGGCTGTGTAAGTTGCCTGGCAGGTTTAGGCCGATAAAACACACGCGACCACTTGCCGGTTTTCCACTGTTTTAGTCCTCCTTGTGGGGTCCAGAAGTCTCTCGCTGACTCCATGTATCCTCAAAGGGATGATTATAGGCAGATCCCACCAGCCACAAATGCCTGGAGTCCTATCTTTCCAGACTCATGGTGCCCAGATGCAAGGAAGCTGTTACTCGGGCGCCATCTTGCTCCGCCCCTCTCGGCCTTCAACTTCTCTCCCCCAGAAAGCTGTCAGGTGCTAATGACGTCAATGATGTGCTGGCTCTGCTCACTTTTAATTTCTATAATTAGTTTTTACCTTGGTTTGATTCTATTCTTTCCTACATGGTCTATTCAATTGCTGTTAGGCCTTCTAGATTTGTTACATGTGTCTCTCTCTCTACTTTTCGCATTTATATTCTACTTGTCTTTTTGCTTGAAGTTCTGAGAGATTTTCTTAACCTTATCTTCCAGATCAACCAATTGATCTTCTCTGTCTAATTTATTATTTAGTCTATGCAGTGAAATCTTTATTTGCAAAGTAATAATTCTATCTTGTTCTCTTATGGATACTTTTTCAAAAGAGACTGCTCTTAATTTGTGGTCACAACATCTTCTTAAGCCTGTAAGCAGAAATCAGAATAGTTATGTGTGGTTCTTATCTCTCCCTGAAGCTTCTCTCTTTTATTCCTTTCTGGGTTTATTTATTTATTTTTTATGCTGATCCTTCTGTTTCTTTAATGCTCTTCTTCATTTCTTTTTTAAGGAAGAGTTACTTTGATATGTACAGATAATTGGTGTGCATTGCCTCAGCAGTTGTGTTTGTCTCTTTTATTAGAGACCAAATATGAGTTGATAATCAGCAAATATAATGAACTTCCTATAATGCTTGGGGTCTGAGAACAAAGAAATAGGCTATGGAGTCCCCTAATCGCCAGCACAAAGCCCTCTTGGAGTGCAGCTCTTCACATTTTTAGCTTTGTTCTGTTTTTTTTGCAGTCTTCAAAACCCTCACTGTGAGCTC
This sequence comes from Loris lydekkerianus, assembly GCA_963574355.1. Classification (NCBI taxonomy): domain Eukaryota; kingdom Metazoa; phylum Chordata; class Mammalia; order Primates; family Lorisidae; genus Loris; species Loris lydekkerianus. The sequence continues at coordinate 1,273 of CAUYPK010099231.1, forward strand.
CCCACATGAATAGAATGAAGACTATGCTCCCCCAGGGGTAGAATAAAGAATATGTAAATCATTTCTTTACCTCTTTCATTAAACTTCTCTCATTAACTTCTCCCATTATAAAAATGATGTATGAGCCCCCTTTCCTCAACTCTGTGGAGGCTTTATAACTACTTTGAAATACAGCAGAAGTCAAGCTATCATTTCTGGGCCTGGGCCAGCACTCACTTCCTATGTCTTCAAATACTTGCTCAGGGGAAAGTCAGTCAGCATGTAACAAAAATCCACCACCCTGTCACCACCATATTGTGAGGAAGACCAAGCAGCCATGCAGAGAGGCTGTATGAAGAGATGGGTGCCTGGCCAGACCCAGATATCCTAGCCACTTGGATGACTTTCACCCAGACACCAGGCAGGTGGATGAAGAACCTACAGATGACTCCACTAGCCCCATCTTTACCTACCTGCATCTACATGATATAGAGAGAAAATCATCAGGCTGAGCCAGTCAGAAATTCACAGAAAGGTGAGTGTTGACAATAAATCATTGTTTCTAATCATTTTTGTTTCAAGTGATTTGTTATAATTTATTACTCAACATATCAACCATTTTCTTTTCTTTTTCTTTTTTCTTTTTCTTTTTTTTTTTTTTTGGAGACAGAGTCTCACTTTTGTTACCATGGGTAGAGTGCCTTGGAATCATAGCTCACAGCAACCTCAAACTCCTGAGTTCAAATGATCTTCTTATCTCAGCCTCCTGAGTAGCTGGGACTATAGGCACCCACCACAATGCCCAGCTAGTTTTTAGAGACAGCGTCTCTCTCTTGCTCAGGTTGGTCTTGAACTCCTTATGTTAAGAAATCTGCCTGTCTCAGCCTTCCAGAGTGCCAGGATTTCAGGCATGAGCCACTGTGCCCAACCCTCAGATTAACCACTTTCTCTAGAAAGTAGTTCTCAAGCTTTAGCCTAAGGATAAAAGTTGTAGCTGTTTGCAACTCTCTTCAAGGGACAAAGACCCACTAATATGGTCTTTAGAATGCAATTTTTCAATAAAAACCTCAAGATAACTTCTTGATCCATTCTTGCATTTGAGGACTTCCACTCGGATCTGGACTCTTCTGAGAGGACAGACACTCAACTCTGGTACCTTGAGCTGTCATTTCTTCTGCTTTTTTCTGTCAATCAGATAAAAATCTATACCGTATCCTCCATAAAGTCCTCCAAATTCAAGAATTGCTAATTTCAGCTGTTTCCTTTTTCCTGTTCTGTTATGTGTTTCTGAGTTCAACATATGCTTAGAGGAGAAAATGAAAGTAGCATCATATTCTCAGGCTACCATCTTGAACTAGAACCCTCTTAAATCCCCTAATAGAACACTGTGGCCAGGGGAATCACCTTGTATTTTAGACAGTTTTAGGCAAAAGGAGAATGTGCCACCTGCTAATATTCCATAAAAATGATCATCTTGGAGAAATTCATGCAAAAAGGTACTTAAATGAATATTTCCAAGGGAGACTTGCCCTCCACATTATTGCCCAAGGCTGGCATTGTATCTCACATGAGGGACAGCATTGGAGAGGGGCAAAATGACACAGGCTGTTTATGATCAGCATGAAATTTGTAGAGGCAAATCCTCAATCTTTCAGTGAATTTGAAGATCTTGAATTTTCCATTGCAGGCCTTTTGGGTGCAGAGAGGATCATACCAGAATATTAACTGAACATTTGCTTGAATAGGTGAGGAAAAGAGATAAATCTTTCAAAGGAGAGAGATTAGGAAAGTATCACTCCCAGTTGAATGCTAGGGTTCAAAGGCACTGGTGAGGAGAGAGAGAAAGAATGTTCTGGGATGACTTTTCTGTGTGAAGCAAGAAGACTTTTATTAGCTTTGCTTGCTTGTCATGCTTGTCAGAAGTTTCTTCAGAGATGCAAATAACTCATATTTTGAGATCTTAGGGGCTTAATTGGCTTCTGTTTCTATTTTTAATGTGTGAATCCTGTGTGTGGTCTCTAAAGTCTATGGGGCTGCCTTTTGAGAGAAAGAGGTGGGGGTCCTAGTAGAAAAATTCCCAAGAATGAAAATATAAAATAAAAGAATTGGATAGTTCATTTGGGCCAGAGTGAAGTGGCCAGGTTTCCTAGGAAGAGTAAAAATTACTGCCTCTTACAACTGATGTAATTTGAGTATTTGTTGATTCATTTATTTATAAACACATCTGGTTATACATGTGGTAATGGGGGAGGGAAGGCCACATGTGTGGGGTTTATCCCATGATCTCATCCCAAACATTCAGCTCTGGCCTGAGCCTCAAACATTCTGTACAGCAAAACCAAAATGTTATGGTTACTATCCAATCCCCTCAGAAGGCCCTGATTACTATTGTTACTGTTGTTATCATCACAATTGTTGCTTTTCTTGCTGTTGCTACTGTTGTCTGGACAAGTTTCTTGGATGTCTGCCCTTCTAGCAACCCATCAGATTGTTCCTTCCAGCTCACACACATGTCTCTTCCTAAGAGCATTCTGGCAAATATAATAGTCTCCACCTTGATTTATTTTTTGTGAGGCTTTAATAGCCCTATTGGACTGGTGTCCCCTGCAAATGCTCCACTAGTCTGCTTCTTAATCTGGCTATATTCTGGTCTGACATTCAGAAAAGAAGGATCATAAGACATGAGTCAGCAAAGGCTTAAGGAGGATCAGACATAGTTTCACCTAAAAATCAATCGAGTTCAGGAGATATCATTATTAAAAACTTGTAAGATACCATTATTAAAAACTGTGTGTGTAGGCTCAACACAACTCTCCTCCAAACCTCTGTTTCCCATAGCAATTATTTTCACATTTTAATGGGTTTATGGATTACTTTGAAAACTGGCTAAAAATCAGATCAGAAATTCTCATTCATTGGCTTTAGAGTAAGGCCCCACAGTAGTATTTTAAATAACCCACTCCACCAAATTTTAATGCAGGTGGAACACTGACTTTATGCTAAGAAGTACACATTATGTAACCTGTAACACTGGGTATACTTATTTAAGATGAAGAGAGATATTACACAGATCTTCCATAACAAAGATTATAGGCAGGAGTGCCCAAAACAGTAGTCTTTGGAATGGAAAGGAATGCAAAAGAAATGCACATCATCAGACCACCACAGTCACAGGTAACAAAGTCATCTTTGGAGAAAATGCTGCCAGAGGGGGCAGCTGAGAGCCAAGAGGACACAGGATTACTTCAGGAAGATGAGAATTCATTGGAGAGTCTTTGTCCAGGTTAGAGAATGAATGAGGCACCAAATGTATAATGTCCTTAGGAGAAACATCACAGGAAAGGAAAATGGACAAAGATCAGGCTAACGTGTGTCCTGTCAAGAAGATTTTATCTCTATTTGCAAGCTTGATCAATTGGTAGTGGATCCTTAGAGTACTTTGTCAAGAGAGATTTTGAAGTCAATCCTAGGTTTAGCAGAAAAGTGAGTTGATAGATTGGCTATGTCTGCCTCAGGCCAGGGCAGGGAGAATCTGAAGCATCCTTGCAATCTCTGCTCAGGCAGAGATTGTAGTTATTCAAGTTCCACACTAGCAGGGCGACTCAGTCATTCCTGATAAGCATCATCTCTTTCTTGCTATTTCTAGTCAGGGAAAGATTTGCTATGTGAACCACATAGCATGTCCTGAAATTATGTTTCCATTGCTAAAAATGGTGTCCTAAAAAAGTCTCAATTACGGTAGAAACTTCACAGTTGGCCACTTCCCTATATTGATCACCTCCTTCAGTCAACCTAATTTTCATAGACTGGACATGCACCACATATATCAGTACTGAAGGCCTAGATCCTTATGCTGACCACCTTTGGGACAGTCCCGTGGGTGGTCAACTTACAGTGGTTCTATTTTGCTGGGAAACTAGTTCTGCTGTCTTTGCTTATCTCAGCCAGGCCTTCCACACTCCTTGCTTTGCTCAATTTTCTGAGAAAGAAGAAAGGGCCTTAAGCATGGCATCTCTTTCCTATCTCATTCAAGTCTTCCACTGCCAAGCATTTCCCACATCTACCCCAGTGACCTCATAAAATGGTGGAAGATGCCTGCCTTCAAAGAGCAAACTCTTCTAAAATGCTTACTTTAAAAAAAATCAGCAGTGTGTGTACATATAATTGAGAAGCTACTTGCCAATCAATCATAACTGCTCATTTAAGGGAGTGCTTGTCAGCACTTCGTTGGTCTAATTTGAGTTACTGAATGTATGTGAAAGAAAGAAAACTGCAGTATAGGATATTTTGAACCACATGTAGGTTGAAAGTCTTCTATAATTCGAGTTTTTCTTTAGTTCAGATTCACCTTCCTTGGCTGTTGTGAGTAGTTTTGGTAGCTTCTTGGTCCATCCCTCCATCCCACAGATACAGCTCCCTATCTTGGCAGGGGATGCAAGCTGCTCCGGGGAGGGAGATGTCACTCCAGTCCCAGAGACAGAGCAGAGGAGCATTTGTGCATTTGGTCTGCCTGGCCATAGTGACTGGCTCAGTGTCAAGCACATGAACTTGACCAATCTTTCATTGTTGTTGTTATTGTTGGGGATTCATTGAGGGTACAAAGAACCAGGTTACATTGATTGTATTTGTTAGATAAAGACCCTCTTATAATTGTGTCCTGCCTCCAAAAGGTGTACCATACACTGTCACCCCCTCACCCTCCTTCACTTTCTATGCTCTTCCCATCCCCACCCCTCACTGTGTACTAGGTCATTAATTGTCCTCACGTCAGTATTAAGTGCATAGGATTCTTGCTTCTCCATTCTTGTGATGCTTTGCTAAGAATAACATGTTCCAGTTTCATCTAGGTTAATACAAAAGATGTTAAGTCTCCATCTGTTTTAGTCACTGAATAGTATTCTATATACTACAGCTTGTTAATCCATTCCTGGGTCGGTGGGTGGGCATTTCTAACTGGAATAAGACTTAGGATATTTTGCTAAGAACAAAGATGGTGTCTCTATCTTACCAGAAGTGTATAGCCCTTGAAACTACTGGAATCCATTTTAGAATGAAGAGGAGTGCCCACACTGAGGAAAACATTGTTGAGAGACAAAAAAAAAACAAAAAAAAAAAAGTACCTGGGCATTCATATTTTGGTGACATTATATAGAACTACTCATTAAGATAAACCAAAAGGCAAGACTACCTGTGGCTCTCTTTCAGGCAAATGACTCGTTTATTTTTTTCTATTGTTAAATCCAGTTTTAATTACTTTCTTTCTTCTCTCTCTCTCTCTCTCTTTTTCTTTTTTTTGCAACACTAGCTGATACGTTTAGTTAATCTGAATTGGGAGAATCCATTTCATCAGCACTGTATTTGTTTCCTATGACTCAACTTTTCCTTTTCTAATTTTCTTTTATGAATAAGATTTAGGAAGCAGGGTAATCAACAGCTGATAATGATTGGGATGAAAATCCCAGTCATGTTCCAGGAGATACTTTCGAAAAGAATATGCATCTTCTGAATCAATACCATTTACATGCTGCTAACAGGAAGCGAACGCAAAATAGACTGGTTTTTGTTGAAGATGAAAATGCTCTCGTACTATGGGGAGGAATTAATTATGCAAAGTAGTGAAATATGTGCAGACAAATGCTAATTTGCCAACCTGAAAACTGAGCTTCCTAAATCTTAGTTTGCAATAAATTGAGTGATTTTCAAATATATTAGGTAAATAAACCGAAACTCTGGTATGAAATGTGTTATTTAAACCTCTTGTCCATGTACACATTCACTTTGATGGGATATGAACCCCCGGACTTCTAAGGCCGGATTTTATCACATTTTCTGTGAATATGGCAGCTTCCTATTTCTGCCACAGTTAACTGCATAGCTGCTTTAAGAAAAAACAGGGTAATAAAATGGAATCGCAGGTTTGTCCATGTGAGAGGGACGCAGAGAGGAGCCTACCCGACTAGCTTTCCCAGAAACATTAGAAGTGAGTGCAGTGACCTTTGATCTAACGCATCCTTAGGAATTCCACTTGCAGATCAGAGTGAGAAAACATAATGGGCTTTTCAGAGACAATTCTGACAGGAGTAATGAGTCACAAACTTCTCCTGGGCAGGTAGCAGAGTCTGGTACAAAATGAAGACACGCAGGAGTGGAATGGATAGAGTATGTGGCAGTGAGCTGTTGGCTTGGCATTGCCTATGCTCACCTAGTAATGCAGTTATCTGTATTCAGATGTCATGCTCAAGACCTGCATGCCCTACTATGAAACTAATTTAGGGCTTTCACATGAAAGCTATAACCCAGTTACAACCTAAGAATAGGGGGAAGGGGGAAAGGGAGGGGAGGGAGGGGGGAGGTGGGTAGAGGGAGGGGAATTGGTGGGATTACACCTACGGTGCATCTTACAAGGGTATATGCGAAGCTTAGTAAATGTGAAATGCAAATGTCTTGGCACGGTAACTGGGAAAATGCCAGGAAGGCTATGTTAACCATTGTGATGAAAATGTGTCAAATGGTCTATGAAGCTAGTGTATGATGTCCCATGATCATATCAATGTACACAGCTATGATTTAATTTAAAAAAAAAAAAAAAAAGACCTGCATACTGGGCTGGCATTTGCCTCTGGGCTTATGATGCCTCCTGCATCCATCCGCTGAGGAGCTGCAGAGCCACCACTTGGGGGAGGAGGGTGGCTAGGCTTGCAGGAAGGACATGTTTGCCCCTGCGTGTTTAAAAGTGCTACTCATGAAGCTGCCCTGGGTCATTTAGACACTCCATTCATTGGTAAAGGAGAAATTAACAGGAAGGGGCTCATTCACATCCTTAATGAGATTGTCAGGGAGGAGTGATTTCGACATCATAAATAGAACAGGAGGGGGAACAAACAAGGCAGGGGCCTTTAAACATCTTTTAGTTTCCTTGCCAACATGGTTCTGGGGACAGGTCTGCTGAGCGAAGCTGGTGTCGCTGGACTCCAGGCGTGCTAATTGCCTCGCTTTACATGGAGAGAACTTTCTACTCTCTCCAAAGCAGCTCTCCCCGCTGCCCCCATCAGCAGCTCATCCCCACGCCCTGCTGTCCACAGATGCCCACATTCTTCTAGTCCCTGTGGAGACAGCACGGCTGCAGTGCCAGCCACTTTGGAAAGCCTCCCACAGGATGCGCAGAGCAAGGGGCCTCAGAAGATTCTAGAGATGATTTATATTTAGAAAAGGCTACTTTTTAGTGCCTTTCTTCTTTAAAAAGTATTTTAAGTCATTTATTTTTGAATATACAATTAATGTGCATGGTTTAACACCCCAAAGTCATGGCATGCTGTATGTAGAAAAATAAAAGACTCCCTGCCACCCTTGTGCTTAAGCAAAAAAAAAATTTCCTCCATTCAGGAGCAAACCAATGTTATTCATCTTTTCTCTATTCGTACTGTGATATTTTAAGCATTTACAAACAAATTGAAGAGGATATACACGTTCCCATTGTTGTAGAAATGGTAGCATATATCTTGTTCTAAATTTGCTTTATTCACTTCCTAGTCATGGAGATGATTCCATATCAACACCCAAAGTGTTTCCTTTTGGAAACATTTGTCTTTTGGAAAGCCTTAAAAGTATTCCACTGTCTGACTGCACCGTTATCTTTACTCCCCAACAGATGGCCATGTAGGTTGTATCCATTATTTTGCTGTCCCAACAAGTGTTGCCTTCAATAAACTTGTCCATGTATTATTTTGCGTGTGGACATCTTTATAAGTAGAATATATTCCCAGATGTAGAACTGCTGAGTCAAAGTAAGTGCAAGTTTGACTGATTTCTAATTGCTTCCCACAGAGGCTCCGGCCCTTTCATTTCACCCGAGAGTATAAGAGAGTACCCCTTTCCCCACACCTTCACCAGCTGGCGTTAGCAAAGTTTTTAATCATTGCTTGTCGAATGGCTAAAAAAACAAATGTTATGACAGTGTAAATTTTCATTTGTGTTATTATAACTGAGGTTCTTATCATAATCTGAGGTATTTAAGAGACATTTTATCTTTTCCTATGAAACATTTAGTCACATCTTTTTTCCATTTCCTACTGGGTTGTTGGTCTTTTTTTATTGAATGATAGGAGCCGTTTATATTAGTATATTAGGAAAATTAGTCCATTGTCTGTATTTGAATTACAAATATTTTCTCAGATTGTCATTTACCTTTGATTTTGCTATATGGACATTCACTCCATGCAGACCTTTTATTTTTATTTCATTGTTATTTGTTTATTTATTTTTAAAGACAGGGTCTCACTCTGTCACCCAGTCTATAGTGCAGCATGTCAATCATAGTTGCAGCCTCAACTTTCTGGGCTCAAGGGATTGTTTCATTCTGGCCTTCTCAGTGGCTGGGGCTATAAGTCTGTACTTATAGTCTGGATACTTAAAAAAAAAAAAAATACAAGAGTCTCTTTGTATTGCCCTAGCTGATCTTGATGTTGTTTTAACCAAGTAAAATTTATTAATAGTTTCTTTTATGAAATGTGAGTTTTAAGTTATATTTTATGGCAGTAAAATCCTATATGCTCTTCCCCCAGCTTCCCCCAATGGTAGTACCTTTTGAAACTACAGTGTAACATCACAAGCAGAACATTGACATTGATACAATCAATCTTAATCAGATTCCACTGGTTTTACCGGTGCTCACTGTGGGTATGAGTGTGTCCATTCAGTTCCATGCATTTTTATCATGCACAGATTTGTGCTTTCACCAACACAGTCAAGACATACATCACCACAAAAATCTCATATTGCACTCATTGACTCACACCCGCATCCCTTCCACCTTCACCTCAGTCTTGAGCCCCTGGCAACCATCAATCTGTCCTCTTATCTCTATAATTTCGTTATTTTAGGATTGTTATATAAATGGAATAAAATAGCATGTAAATTTTGGGGATTGCCTTTTTAAATCAGCCTAATTCCTTTGAAATTCACCTAAGTTTTTGCATATCAATAGTTTGTTCCTTTTAATTGCTGAGTAGTATTTTATCATACAGATGTACCACCATCCTTGAAAACCATTTTTTTTTCAAGATTTTTATTTTTTTATTTTTTTGAGACAGAGTCTTACTATGTCACTCTCGGTAGAGTGCTGTGTTGTCATAGCTCACAGCAACCTCAAACTCTTAGGCTTCAGTGATTCTCTTGCCTCAGCCTCCCAAGTAGCTGGGACTATAGGTGCCAAATTTTGGGTTTTTATGAGTAAAGTTGCCATGAACATTCACGCACCAGTGTTTGTGTGAACCTAAGTTCTCATTTCTCTGTGATAAGCACTGAAGAGTGCAATTGCTGAGTCATATGTTAACTGCATGTTAACTTTTATAAGAAACTGCCAAATTTTTCCAGTCGCTATATCATTTCACGTTTCCAGTAACAATGTCTCCGCAATCCCACGTCTCTGCAGCCTCATCAGAATATGGCGCTGTCTTCATTCTCCATTTTAGCCGTCTGATCAGAGTGTAGCAGTATCTCATTCTGGTTTTAATTTGTATTTCCCCAGTGGCTAATGGCATTGAATAGCTTTTCATGTGCTTATTAGCCTTCTTTATACTCTCTTCAGTGAAATGCTTGTTCATGTCTCTTGCCCATTTTCTTAATTGAAAAAAATCTTTTTAACTGTTGAGTTTTGAGTGCTCTTTATAAATCCTAGACAACCAGTACTCAGTCAGCCATATACTTTGGAAATATTTTCTTCCAATCTGTTGCTTTTTATTTCATTCTCTTAACAATGGCTTGCACAGAGCAGAAGTTAACTTTTATAAGGTTGCATTTATCAGATTTTTTAATTTAGAAACAATCAGGTAATGTGACATATATACTACTCGAGTGTGCCATTTGAAACATATGCTCTTATATTCTGTTGGGAAAAGTGACACTTGCACCAGGAAAGTTAAGTAATTTGTTCAATAAAGTAAAGAATCCAGACTAAAATCCCTTGACTTCTAATTCAAGGACCCTTTTACTAACCCCGAGTAAGTGAATTTTTCAGTGTACAATTAGGTAGAGTGGTATGACACAATACAACCCTCCTGGTTATCCTTCCTCTTAGAAAACATGGGAATTCCCTAGTTCCCCAAGTCAATGGCACCTTTCTTTCCTGTATTTATACATTATTTTCAACCTCCTTTTCTATGGCACTCAAAAATTTTCATGGATGTTATTTATGATACGATATGGCAAGTGTGGACTTTAAAGGCAGCTAGGTGACCTAGCCAGCTATACATAACAAAAGGGACCAAGTTTTGGAATCCACAAATTTTACATATATAATTTTTAGTGGAGACAATAGGTCTTACAGAAATATGAAGATCAAATGGCATTTGATTATACACTGAAAGAAGGCCCTTACGGAAGATAGAATATCATATGGGACTATATGCCTTCTAGACACCCCCCCCCACACACACACACACACACACACAGCCTGGGGTGTGTCCAAGCCTGCCTGCTGTTTTCCAGAAGAAGCTGGAGCCTGCAATCTGAGCCCAGGAGTACCCATTTTGTTTCTAGACTGGCCTGATATGGTCCTCATCTTGGGAAGAAGCTGAGCCTTTGGTGTTCCTTGCTCTCCATGCCTGGGATCTGGAAAGGCTCTGAAGGAGGCAGCCTCTCAGAGTGGAGTTCTCCTGGAGTGTCATGGCCTGTGATTATCAAGTTAGCTCAGGCAGAAGCATCCTGCCTACTTGGCACATCCTGGAGGAAGGCTGGGAGGGGGTAGCTTCCCCTAGTGAGCCATTGGAGGCTTGTTCCCCTCCATCATTAAAAGTGGCTCTGCGGGAGCCTCGTTAAAAGGCATGACAGTGCTCTCTCCTTCCAGGACCTGCAAAGCCAAGGGAAGACTTGAGGGCCCTGCGGCTGGCAGAGCTGTCTTACAGCACTGGGCTGTTCTGAACACAGGGCCTCTGCAGGGCAGCAGGCTGTGAAACGAGCTGCCCATAGTGCGTGTCCTGGGGAAGGTGTGAGGAAGAGGCACTCAGAAATAGAACCAGAGATGTCTCCTCATTCCAGCAAGGGGACAGGAGGGCTGAAATGAGGGATGGCCAGTGCATCCCATAAGGCCATAGGATGTATGACCTAAAAACCACATTAAAGGGCAGTGGTCATCCCTTCTCTCTTGTGTGGAGAAGGGAAGAGACCAAGTACCTGGGGACACTGCTGCTTATCCCAGGGAGCCCATAGTCTGTTCTTTGGCCCGGAGTGCTGGAAGACACCACTGTGCCCAGGGCTGGAGGGCCCTGCACTGGCCAGGACAGAGGTGGCGGTTCTCACAGCTCACTCTTACTTGCTCTGACGCTGACTATTCTGGGCCAGACACCTCACCTGCAGGATGTGAGGACATGGTCACAACAAACTCAGAGGCAGTGTATTGTGGGTCCTTCAAACTGCTGCCCTCTGTACAGGACTACCTGTCAAATCAGATAGCGGCTCCTGAATCGTGAGGATCAGTTCCCTTCTAGCAGAATTCCCTTCCCCTGGCCTCCTGCCCAGCTTTTCTGCCTCTTTTCCTTCCTTTCTCCATCTTTTCTTCTCTCTCTCTCTGTTTCTCTCATGTTCATTATAAGGAAACTAGACAGCCTTCCATGGCAGGCTCAGAGTGTTTTTAAGCTACTTGGTGTCAGTGTGTAAGATCACAAACCTTTCCACACTACAACTCAGGCTTTGCAGAGAAAATGTAGTGTTTTTATTGCCTAGATCTACTCTGCCTGGATACTTGTGCTACCTTGGGGTAGCCGAGGGAGAGCCAGAGTTAGATTTTCACCCAAGCAAATTGAAATATTCATACTTCCTTTAGACTTCTAATAGCCTCTTAGAGGTCATCACTTGGTCTTTCCAGCACCCCTCCTTTGTCCCCTTGTCCCCTTTTCCCTCTCTAAAGGTGTCCTGGTGGATGAGGGCTCACAAAACCTTCAGGATTGGAGAATGGGGGCTCAGCCTCAGGCTGTCTCACAGGTGTGGGAAAGGTGACCCCCTGGAGCACAGCAGGTGTGGTCCTGTCACCAGACATCCTGCTAGTGTTTGATGCTGATGCCTGTGGCTGAAACTCGTGATCTTTTTGTTCTTGGCTGGACCAGAATCCAGAGTCCGTCGCTGCTGGCCAGGCTTCTCCTACCCTTTTGCTGGTGCCATGCTCCCTGCTGTACTTTTGCTACATCTTCTGTCTGTCCCCTGGTCCCAGCTGTTCAGCTCTCAGTCTTTGCTGTGTGCTCACCTCATCCTCCTCCTAGTGGGTCTCATGGCACTTGATGTAGTCTCCATACAAGAAGGGGTGCAAGGACAGCACAGGGGAGCCAGGCAGACCTGCACAGGGCCCAACCAAAGGCCTCCCCTTCCTAACTGTGCAGGGATGCCTTTAGCTGCATGTTATTACAATGTAACATGTATGTCACAATTGCATATGTATATGGATTGTGCCAAAAAATGAATACATGTTTTAAGAAAGGCAAAAACTGCATTGAAATTGTAATACTCAGTATATACCAATAACGAAAGGTGAGTACAAGTCAGGTTGAGCACCTCTTGTAGCTGCAGAAGTCAAACGTGACTTGAGTATTACAAATTTATACAGTCTTTTCCCTTCTTAAATTGTGTGTGTGTGTGTGTGTGTGTGTGTGTGTGTGTGTTTGGAATCTTCTCTGTGTGTGTATTGCGTGTGTGTGTGGAGAGAGACATACACAGATGCATAGCTAGATAGCCACATATTAGCATTCCAGAAAGGGAAATAAGGTTCAAGACTAATAGTCTCCAGTTCTTCTTTTCTTCTGTTTCCACTTTTTTCTCTGCCATCAACCACCCACAACCACCAACATCAAAAAACAAAACAAACCTCTTTGCTTCTTTCTTATCTCCTCAGACCTTCTTTACTCAGGGGTCCGAGCTTGCCGCTCCCTGGCCGTGGTGGGCTGGGGGCAGACGACTGAGACCATCACTCCTTCCTTGAGGGTTCCTGGCTCCCCACCATGCTGTTGACTTTACACAGCACAGGACTGATTTTGAAGGTCAGAAGCTTTCTCTTTGCTTCCCTTTCAAAATGGTCCTTACACACTTCCTCCCTACCAAATCAGTCCCCTCTGCTCCCCGGGTAGATTCATGCCTAATGCCTCGCCTCTATTAGGGAGAAGGTCATGAACATAAAAACAAGAGAAAAAAGTATATGAATTTTTTAAAAAATCGTGTCCCTATTCCATAGAAAAAGTAGAGCTCCCTCTTGCCAACACACACACACACACACACACACACACACACACACACACACACACGCTCGGCTGTCCTGCAGAGCCTTTGGGGCTCTTCCAGACTAGGACAGAAAGCCTTGAATAGGGTTGCCAAGGAAAGCCTCACATGATTTCAAACCCGCGAAGAGGGGCTTCTGTGCTGCTGGCAGTGTATGTTTCTTGATCTTCATTAATAAAAAGTGCAAAAGCACATCCAAGGAGGAAAGTCTCCGTCAAAGCAAACTAGATCTTGGGGAACAATACCACCGTCTTTTGCCTGTGACCATGGGCTGCTGACCTCTGGCTTTGCCTGCCTGGCCCTGCTTTCTCTGTCCCATCTAGCCCTGAGCACCATGGTCCCATGGTCCTGTTTGCTCACGTCTTCCACCCAGCTTAGATCCCTTTCTCCAGTTCTGCACTCCCCTCCCCGATTACCTTGGTGATTTTTGCTTCCTGCCTCATTACCCTGAGCCAGCTCCCCTGACCTGGTCCACCCTGGATTAACTGAGGAAGACATCTGCATGCCTTCCCCAGACCCAGCCTCTCTCCCATCCTGGCTCATCCATACTCTCAGCATTACCTGGAATTTTGTCACCAACCAGGACTCAGTGACAGGGGAAAGAGAATGGAAAGAGAGGGGACCAACTGAGATAGTGACTGCCAGTGGTATTGTTTTGAATTAGACAGTCTTGGCATTGAGCATCTACTTTTTCATATACTTTTTATCTGGGAAGATAGACCCCCCAAAACCCCTCAAAACAGTGTTTGTCTCGGGATTCAGGAAGGAGGAGGTATAGATGGGTTAGGGGAGGGTGGGGAAGCAGTGTGCCTGTCAAAGTAGACTTTGGTTCATATATGAAGTTTCAATTTTTTTTTTAAATTGCATTTATAATGCTAGTGAATTAAAAGATATCAATAAACAAGTACACCTGTCTAGAAATAAAAGATACATTTAAAAAGAATAAAAAATAGACAGAAGCCACAAAATCCACATTCACAACATACCTGGTGAATGTTGATCTGTTAAGTACAAATATCGAGGTTTGATATGCTCTCTGCACTGGCCTGCGAGCCACATTTTGGTCTCTCTTTGTATCTCTAGTGTCAACCATGGATACTGGCAGGGATTTGGCCCTCAAAACTGTTTATTGAGCCAAAAGTAAAGGAAACCATCTGACCTTTTTAGGGGGAGCAGAGGAATGATAAGCTTGTGGAGGGTACAAACAGGAGGGGGTGGACTGTGCCCTTGAACGTCTGTCCTTTCTAGAAATGGGAGTTGTGGCCTTTTTTTTTTTTTTTTTTTCACCCCATGGCTCCCCCAGTGAGCTGGCTTTGTATGTGACTGCAGGGAACTCATCAGGGAACAGTATCATCTTCAAAGACTCTGGGCACAGTGGCAAGTAGGAATTGCTGCCAGTCATGGGGAGAACGTTAGTTTCCATCACAGACTTGCCACGCCTCTGTGATCTGTGTGTGTGTGAATTACGAATTGCTCCAAAGTGTACAGGGACTAGGGGTGAGGGGCAGTCATCCCCTCCCTTTAAACTGCTGTTCCTCTCCATTTGCTGTCGCAGATGCCAACACAATTCCTGTGGCATTAATTTGGATGGGAAATTGAGAAAATGGCAGCAGCATTAATTAAAAATAATATACTGCAAGAGAGCTTGAGTTCACTTCTTCTAGTTTCTGTATTCCCTTCTTTTCAACTTACTGCTGATACTCTGTTAAGTGCCAGGGAAGGGGAAAAGGTGTTGCTTGGTAGAAATATGAAAGAAAAGTGGGCTGTGTTAAGGAAGGGCCTCCCAAGGTGATGAAGAGCTTCAATTAGAGACAAATTTTGAAGGCACTAAAAAAGAATAGTAAAGAATCAAGGGGGATATAATTGGGTTCTGAAGGTTAGGGTGGCGATGAAGAGATTGGAAGAAAGGGGTACAGACACTTCATAAAAAATACACAGAAGAAATACCATACTCTATCCAAAAAAAGAAAACAGGGCTCCTTGGAGAAATGTTTGAGTCCGGGGCTGGAGCAGCAAATATACAAGAAGAACTAGAAGGTCTTATAATGCTAGAAGGGAAGGAAGTGCTGAAAAACAAATCTAAACAACAAATAATTCCAATAGCATGTGTGAAATGGACCCACAAGCCAAGTAACGGAGTTCCCAATGGACAAAACTGGAACAATTTGAGAAAAAAAAATAATGTAGTATTGAATTATAGTCGGAAGTATAAACAACCAAAAGTCCTTACTGGTATAGATAAATGGTTAAATATATAGGTAAGTGGAGGGGAAGGGGAGAACATATATCCTGTATAGAAGGATTCCAAATAACTTACACAGGTCTACCCGCTTACAGGGAGTGCACGCATCCCCGCTCCTGATGCCTGGGCTCTGAAGAGCACAGACAGTATGAAGAGGAGGGGGAAAAAAAAAAAAAACAACTTTACAGTCAAGAAACCTGACAAACACTACCTGGCTAGGAGGGACCCAGGCTAACATCGTCATGTGTAAAATCACGTTCAGACCACGTACCTCGATATGAATGGCATTTCACTTCGGTAGTCCCTCTGCAAAACCTATAACCATGAGAAAAAGAATCATACAAGCCCAAATTGAATGGCATTCTATAAAACACCTTGCCAGTACTCCTTCCAATCTCTCAAGGTTATTAAAAACTAGGAAAGTCAGCCTGCCACAGCGTAGAGGAGGCTCAGAAGACACGATGACTAACTGTAACGAGGTGTCCTGGATGGAGTCCCAAACAGATCAAGGACAGTAGGGAAAATCAAGGAACTCAGAATAAAGCCTGGGCTGAGTTAGTGACGCTGTGTTGCTACGGTTGCTCACCACCATAAAGGTCGACTACAATGTGAAACTGGGTCCAGATGGGAATGTAAACCCTGACAGTGGCCCTCCTGGAGCCCAGAGCTTCACAACCCCCTGGACAGCCATGCCTACATTGTAAACAAACTGTAAAGACCACAGCTGTACTTCTAAAATTTAAGGCTGTTATAAATGCCTATAATTTCAGGTAGTCTCCTTGTAGAAGTGAAAGTAATATTTTCAGATACCCAATTAATTTGTTCTAGCCTTGTTGACAGATTCGGATGACTAAGCTGAAAGAAAAAATATAGGAGAAAGAGAAGGAGGGAGGGAGGAAGACGGAGGAGGAGATGGTGGTGGAAGAGGAAGAGGAAGAGGAGGAGGAGGAGAGGAAGAAGCCACTTTGGGGAGGGCTCCATGAAGCTGACATTAGTTTGATACAAAATTAAATGTTCTTTGTAAACCCATGCCTCCCATGTGCATCCTATGAAATGTGTTTTTTCTTTTCTTTTCTTTTCTTTTCTTTTCTTTTCTTTTCTTCACAGGATTAAAGTTTTCCTTTTAATGTTGGATCCATAAAGTTATTTTCATTTATGGATACTAGTTTTAAGGGGACTTTCTAATAAATTCAGTTCTTATCATTTGCAAGCTTCCTTCTGTTTCTCATTTCGTCTCTGACTTTTTCCTGTGTGCCCCTTGGTTTTCTTTTCTTCTTCTTCTTCTTATTATTATTTTATTATTAAATCATAGCTGCATACATTAATATGATCATGGGGCATCATACACTAGCTTTATAGACCATTTGATACATTTTCATCCCACTAGTCAACATAGCCTTCCTGGCATTTTCCTAGTTACCATAGGGGGAAAGGGCCCTTTGTTTTCTAATCAAAACCACAGCTTCTAAATTAAGTGAGGAAATGATTTTGTTTTCTCAAACCCATTTAATGCGTGAGCAAATCAGGAGCCAGCCAGAAAGGCTGCCACTTCTTTATCTGTTGTGTCAACCAATTAAAAGGTGTTACTCTCCTGGTAATAAAGTGTGGCCTAGTTCCTCTGGATTCTCACTCAGCCTCTTTCCATCTGACTCATTGTTTAATTTGCTAGCTGGGATCACACTGGACTTAGATTCCAAAAGCATCCAGGGCTCCACTTAAGTCAAAGTTCATCTCTTATTGGAGGGAAAATGTCCAACCATTTCTTTCCTTTACCTAGACCTGGCTGTCACTGGAGCTGGTAGCAGAGTCAGTGGCACACAGAGCTGATTGCAGAAACCTCTCAGCACAGTTGATCTCTGCAGGACAGCTCTACCTTTGGTAATGTTTGTGCACCAAAAGAGAGATAGTGTGCAGACAGAAACAATAAAGCAAGAATTTATAATTGTATTTGTCCAGATATCCAGATAATTGAGATAATAAACTGGATAACTTCCACGATGGTTTGTATTTGCACACAAAACTAATGAGGAATTTGATATGATTTTAATATTATAGAGCAGTGGTTCTCAACCTTCTAATGCTGCAACCCTCTAACACAGTTCCTCATGTTGTGGTGATCCCCAGCCATAAAATTATTTTTGTTGCTACTTCATAACTGTAATATTGCTACTGTTATGAATTGTAATGTAAATATCTTATATGCAGGATGTATTTAGGCGACCCCAAAGCGGTCACGACCCATAGGTTGAGAACCGCTGTTACAGAGGATGTGGACTATGTGTGCTTCTAAAGCAGCCCACCCCCGGCTGCCAGAAGTGGTTTGGTTTGACCTTTGATCCGGCCCTTCTCTTTTTATGTAATGGAGAGATTTGGCAAAATTTAAAAGAAAACTAGCAATTTTATTTAACTTTTGAGTTTCTAAAATGCTTTAACCTTCACGATCTCATTTGGGCTTGTGTTACCTTCTCTATTTTACAACAAAGGAAGCTGAACCATAAGATGGCAAGGAGTAGTCACTAACCTAATAAAAAGTAGCCTGGGGACTGGAATTCAGATCTTCTGAACTTGATTCTCAAGTTTTAATCCTGTACAAATGTTTATACTTTTTTTTTGGTTGATGACTTGATTGATATGTCTCCCCAAAACAGCACACACACACACACACGCGCACACACATAACTTTCTCCCATAACGTCAATAGGTTTGTCATTAGCCCCAGGTGAAGAAGCTCTATTCTCCACTGTGTAATTTCTATAAAGGTGACAGAGCAAGGAATAAAGAAATTCTGAGATGGGATATTTAGCATTTAGAAAATTAGAGTTAAGACCAGATTTCTTTGTTTCTTTGTCAAATTTTCTCTCTTCACCTGGAATATATTATTACTCAGAGAGAATGGCATATCCTGAAATTAAATGTGTTTACCAAATACCATGGGGACATAGGTGCAAAAATAGGGAACAGGTAGATTAATAAGAAATTGAGAAGGTACTAAGCTGAAAGAATGGGAGGAAGTGTATAGTGAATAAAATATGAGTAATAATCAATTAGACATTTGAATCATGGCACCTTGCAATTAGCATATTGTACATGTTTACTAAATCTTTGCAGGGGTGGGTGAGTGGCGAACCCAAAGAGGGGTTTGGGATGGAAAGAATGTGGAGGAATGGAGCATGGGCAACCAGACAGGAAGCAGATGCCCAGGGGGCACAGACTATCCTCATATTGGGCCTGGTGGATCTGTCCCACATAGCAGTTGCAGGTCCAGCCATTTCTACCTACAAGCCTTAGAGAACTCACTCATGCTTTCCAATAAACACCAGCTCATGCTGAAAGCTCATAAGCCATTTCTTAGGTAGAGTCTCTATCTATCACTGCGACTAGACTCAGTGACAATGCCTTGTTCTCCTGTCTGTTCTTGTGAACATTCTTATTCTCAACTGCTGGGTAGACACAGAATCATCCCCTTTTTGCTCTGAGGTCTTCCAGTCTGCTGGGTTTAATTCACTGCCACGCTTTGACCTCCTTCTCCCATGTCCTTCTCCCTGTGTGGCCTGACATGTTGGCTCCAGGAGGAATCCTGTACTTTCTTCTCCACAGGTGAGTTCGCTGAGTTTGTGTCCATTCTGAATTGCTCAAGCACAAGTCTAAAGACGTAAGTCTCAACGTTATCCCAGCCTCACTTTCTCTCTTTGATCTGTGACTGTTTGCAATCCTGGAAGCTGCCTCTGTCACACTAACACCATCTTAACTTTTCCCTCCAGTCCCTGCTACCCACTTGCCAGTAGATGGCTCTTCCTGTTAGAGGATTTGGAGGGAGCTCCTCTCCTCTCCCCAGCATCAGGCTACTAGGAGATGGGTTGATTCACGGGGCTGGGGAATGAACTAGAGTGTAAAGACCGTTAGGCAAAGGTCAAGAAACGGTTCTCAAGTTCTGCTGAACTTTCCTTGCCAAGCATCTTCACACCAACACCCCTTTCTTTAATTGGCATCTGCCTCTCCCAGGCCATTCCTCAGAACAGGTTATGTCACCTAACATGTTTATTCAATGCTTGATCAAGGCACAGGATGTCAGCATGGACATCTGTCCACTGAAGTAATTCCAGGATCAAATTAGTAACTTTGAAATTTAATGGCAGTGAGCAGTAACAAAACTGGTCTTTTTCAGCTGAGTCACCTCAGTTATTTGAATGACGGTATTTGTCTGTTTCAGTGCTTCAGCCTTAGCTTGGCACTCAACCAACAGATGGTCCATCTAGATAGTGTCTACCACCTGACACAGAATCAAGCATTGCTGTTGATTCATTTCACTGTATTAATGACCAATTTGTGCCCAGTCAATTGGATTAGATCAGTGGGTTAGATCCAATTAGTCAACTCAATTTTTTCCCCCTTAAAGAATACACACAAAAAGCCACATTTAAAAAAGTATCACATGTAACCATTTTACTGAAGACACCATTGTCTACGGTATGTTTAACTTCATGAAAGTCAGAAACAGAATTCAAGGTGACCTGAATGACAATAGATGCACAAGGCATAATCTACTGAAAAACAGTGTATACAGATATAGAACCCTGGTTGATAGAAACCATATGCCAAGAAAATATCACATCTATGTGTAATGCACTCACAACAGGCCTCCTATTTTTATAGGGAAATGTATTTTTGTAGGTTAATTCATGGTGGGTTTGAATAAAATTTAAATAAATTCCAACCAAAGCAAAAATGTAATGGTGATGCACAGAAGCTGCGCATGAAAACTGGGAGTGGTGACATCATGGTGATTATCGCTGGCACTCACTTGGCACACTCTTCATTGCACTTTCCTCAGGAAGAAAATTGTGTGCACTATCCCCAGTGTACATTTTCGCTATCTGTAAATTGGGGATGTCCTTCTGTAAAAAGCACAGGATAAGTAATGTTGTAGATGCCCCTTGCAGTATGACTCCTTTTCGTTTCATAAATGTCTCAGTTTGGGACAATAAAGCTGCATAACTGGAACAGAATTCTAACTCTGTGTACATGTTTGAATTGTTGTGACTGTCACCTCTCACAGAGCTTTCAGGAAAATAAGATGTATTCCTTGTGCTAATTCCAATCATAGTTAATGCCTGCTGATTGTTTAAAGCTTTGTGTGGGACTTTCTAAGGATATGACTCATCTTGGCAGAAAAGGCTTCCGGAATCGATTAGTGATGTCTGCCATAGGCACAGGAGGAGGAAGTTATAGTATGTAACTTCTTTGTTCTAGTCACAAGTAATGACTGCAATATTATGTAGAGAAATTGCATTCCATAGGCCCCGGTAGTTGAAAATGATTCAGTATAAGCTCACCCAGGAAATGCATTACTAAAATTATTTGTTTTGTAATTCAACACGTTTGAGGATGCAGAACTGGCTTTATATATTTTAGGAGGGGTACAAAAATACTCCACAAAGCTTTTGTTGCTGTAATCCCATATTATTCTTGTAATAGTCAATAGATAACCAGACCAATTCTAACCAGTAGGGTTATAAATTCTGATGTTAAGAGTATAATAGTGCACACACATTCAACTATCATTGCTGGTAATGTTGTATCAAATGCGAAGAAAATCATATTTGACAGTTCTACATGTTCACAATAGGAAAATAGCCCCTTAAGAACGGATATTTCTCAAAAAGCTGCTAAGGCATTGAGTTAACATGTGGTCCATATACTAAACCCTTCAACTGTTTCTGAAAATGTCTTCTGAGGTGGTTCGTCTGAATCTGCAGAAGCATATTCTGGGAAGTGTGGTCCATGGCCTAATGGAAAGAATCCATATCCTGGGGAATTGCTGGACATTCAGCAGGGAGGACAAAAAAATTTCTGTTGTTTTCTCAAAGAAGTACTTTTTCTTCTCAATCTCTGGTGTATAGTAGAGGGAAGGTAGATCCATGAGGCCCTACATAGGGTTTCAAATTGCAAATGAGAAAGCATAATTTATGTTTGTATTTCAGGGTCCACAGGATGACTAGAACATAGTGGGGGCATGTGAAATATTTATTGAATGACTGATGGGCAGAATAAACAATAAAGAATGAATAAGTAAATGAAAGATAAATTAATCCTAGGTCAGGCTAGTCATGAAGACAATTTGGGGGTCATTCTTGCCTTTACATCTAGTCTGGCTGATTAGATATGGGCTTAGAAAAAAAAGAGTGAAGAGGATTTGTATTCTTGAGTTCCCATCCAATTCTGAAATGCCACAAATCCAGAGTTCTAATTATGTATGATGCAAACTTCCTGTAAATCCATCACTAGGTGGGGGAATGCCAGGGAAAGGCATTCCCTTTCCGGTATTTCGTATTTGGAATTTTTCTTGGCTCACTAGAGTAATCGCATCAAATCTTGGAAAAGGCATGGAAAAGAATAATAATTTTCCAGGTTGACCTAAGTTGGCATTCTCTAATATCTCTCCAGTAAGAGATAGTGACACATATGATCTCCCCTCTATTCTTCTTTATTAACATATGAGTTTGCATAATATTTTGTACAAATCACATCACCACTCCACTTAGTGGGTATTAAGAGTTGAATTGTGCCCTTCCTCCCCCTCCCCCAAGTTAGTATATTGAAGTTCTAACCCTTAAAACTCCAGAATGTGACTTTATTTAAAGATAGTGTATTTACAGAGGTAATCAAGTTAAAATGAAATCATTAGGTGGGACCTAATCCAATATAACTGTATTCTTATAGAAAAAGGGGATTTGGAGGTATACGTGTGCACAGGAAGAATGCCATGTGAACATGAAGCTAAGCATAGAGGCCGGAAACAGAATTTCCCTCACAGCCCTCAGAAGGAACCAACTTGCCAGCACCTTGATTTTTGGGCTCTTAGTTTCCAGAATTGTGAGGTGATAAGCTCTGTTGTTTAAGGTTTCCAGTTTGTGACACTTTGTTATGGTGTCCCTAGGAAGCTAATACAGCAGTTAACCAAAAATAGCATCCAGACATCTTTGCAGCAAGAAGTTGTTCTTAACACAGTATGGTACATTTGTGTGTAGATTCTGTACTGTGATATGTAGTTTTTTTGGGGGTAGGGTGGGGGGTTATCTACTGTATTATAATAAACCAGCATACCATTTGGTGGCTTAAAACACCTAAAACAACAATGGCCACTTCTCATGATCCTGTAGGTTGGCTGGGGCTCAGCTGAATGGTTCTTCAGCTCACTTGGACCCAATCCCATGCTGCTTTCACTTGAAGGCTTAGTTGGGAAGATAATGCTCAAGATGGTGTCTCATCTCCTAGGCTCTCTTTCCATGTGGCCTCTTATCATTCAGTATTCCCGGTGACCCAACCTTCTTACAGGATGGCTAGCCCCTTAGGAATGCAAAAGCAGAAGTGACCAGGCCTCTGAAAGGGCACACCTGGAGCTGACATGGCCTTGCTTCTTCCATACTCTATCAGTCAAAGCAAGTCATGAGGACAGCCTAGATACACAGGGAAAACACACAGACTTCAGCACTTGTTGGGAGGAACCCATCATTCATCCATCATGAGCATGCTATTTGTTCCCCTGAAGTTGCCTGTGCCTCCACCATTCTTAAAGCTGTTTTTCCCAGGCTTTATAACAGACTCCATCTACAGCAGTGGCTCTCAACCTTCCTGAGGGAGCAACCCTTTAATACAGTCCAAAGGGGTTGTGACCTACATGTTGAGAACCGATGATCTACAGGATCTGCCTGAGACAGAAAGCCTAGCAGTGGCTTGGGTTACCCCACCTCAATCTGCAGTATAGAATTAAGAACTAGCATTGCTCCTGGCCCCTAATATTGCTCATCATGTCATGACTCTACTGGCTAATCTTTTGAATAAGTTTGCTATCTAGATCCCAGATCTCAGCTCCCCATCATCATACTGACAACATCCCATAACACTACCACAGCTAGGGATCTGCTCTGACCATGCTTGGTGTACCTGGTATACTCTGCCTGTGCTTAACCATTGCATTATGCTGGTTCTACTAATGATTACCTAGATCGCCAAATCTTATCTGTCTATAGAATTCTGTCTAATAGAAAGGGTACTGTGCTTATGGTAGTTTCCAAAACTGTGGTAGGGAATGAGGTGCTCTTCAGATCCTGTGTCTTTACTTTCGGAACAATCCTCAACACCAGGCTTTGTCACATCCTGAGGTGAGTTTTTATGCCAACATTGTTTTATGCCAACAATGGACTAACTTATAACTCACTGCAATGAACTCACTTATAATTTCTCCCAGTCCTCAGCCTAAATCCTGTGTTTTGGGGGCACCTCAGTGACATCAGCTGTGAATGGCCATTTGTTATATCTCTCACACATTGCCCTGTCCTGCTCCTTTCATCCCCAGCACCTAGCCATCATTTGCTATCAGCAGAGCAGGGTATGTGCAGGGTCATTCAGAGATGGGCAAAACCACTCCCCTCAGCTTAGACACTTGTCATGCTGATAACTGTGAGGTTGATTGTGTCTGTTAGGGCCCTTTTTGTAGAAGATGGAAATCCAGTGACTAGAAGCTTATTTAAAGTACAGATATATTGGTTCACGTAACACAGAAGAACAGGTGTAGGCAGATTTCACGTGAAGCCAGTTTCAAGGATCCATTGGTGCTCACAGGACTTAGCTCCTCTCCTTCTCTTGGCTCAACCTAGTACCACACTGGCTTTCTTCTTTTTTATTTTTTCTTTCTTCTTCTTCTCCTTCTTTTTTGAGACAGAGTCTCACTTTGTCACCCTTGGTAGAGGGCCATGGTGTCGGAGCTCACAGTAATCTCAAACTTGTGGGCTCAAGTGATCCTCTTGCCTCAGCCTCCCAAGTAGCTAGTTCTACTGAAAACAGCCATAGCACCCAGCTATTTTTTAGAGATAGGGTCTCTCTCCTGCTCAGGCTGGTCTCCAACTTGTGAGCTTAAGCAATCCACCTGCCTCAACCTCCCAGAGTGCTAAGATTACAGGTGTGAGTCACTGCGCCTGGTGTTGGCTGCTCTCTTGGGCTTCCTGTGGGGATCCCAATAACCCTGGCTCCTCCTTTATAAGCCAAGAGGGCTGGCACAGTGACATTCTTACCTCCTCCAAGAGGAAAGAGTGTCCATCCTTCTTAGTCCTGTGCACACTAGTTCTAGGTGCATCTGACTGGATGAGTTTCTGCCACTGGCTTCCTCCGTCTGTGTCTCCAGGCAAAGGAGTTATGATGAGTTGTTTGGCTTAAATCTGGGTCATAAGAAATCTCATGTAGACCCCCTGGAATTAGAGTGGTGGAAGATAAATCTCTGAATAAAAATCAGGGACTGTGGCTAGAAAAAAGGGGGAAAAAATGGTTGGAGGCAAGGAATAAATGTCTACCTTGAAAGAAATAGCTTATTGGATGACAAGCTCCTAAATTCTTAAAAGTCTGGAATAATGGGCTCAAATGCATAAAATAAGCTAAAACATGTATATAGTATTTCACATAAATGTAAAAAGTCATCCTAATGTGAAAACGCTCTAGTCGACTCTAGGCTCAGTATGAGCCACTAAATTGATTTGCCTATTAGCAACGTTCACAAAAGCTAATGTACTCTAATTTCCTAAGTATTATAACTATTTAACAATGGAATTGGTGGGCATAGATGTTTTCTAACTTGTCACTACCTATGATAAAGCAAAAGCTATATAGTTACGCACAGAGATGCCACTGAAGGAATTTGGGGCTCAGAGACTAATTCATTCATTCACTTATTCATTCAATACACATTTCCTGAATGCCTATGGTGCAGGCCCAGATCTTTTGAGCCAGATGCTGAGATAAAATCTGGCATCAAACTGTGTTTCAGGGACCAGCACCAGTGGAAATGGGACAGGAAGCCAGACTGAGCAGGTACAATATAGGTTCAACAGAGCCTCGACCTCAAGAAGCTGTGAACTTTACAGAAAATATTGCCCGCCATATTCTTGTATTGGGTTGTAATGGCCAGGCCACGATGCCCTACACTTGGGAAGAGTCATTGCATGTGGGCTCCCTGGGAAAAGAAGGCTGTGTTCCCAGGGGTGGTGACTTTTCTGCAGCTGAAGCAGATTCTAGAGGAGCTGAAAGCTAGAGGTCCACCCCACCTCCCCTGTGCTAAGCACTGTTATAGGCATTGAAGATTCAGCACTCAACACAATAGAGAACAAAGTTCAAGCAAGAGCAGGCATTCTGGTGGAAGGTGACAATAGAATCTTTTAAAAAAAATACTTAAATCTATATTTATCAGTTAGTAATAAATACTGTATTGGAAAATGCATCATAATGAGGTAAAGGTAGAACGTGATGGGATAAGAAGAAATGTTGGGTAGTGGTATGATGGCTGTGATATTTTCCCTGGTAATGCTTAAGCAGAAACCTAGAGAAGTGTGAAAAGAACTCTGCATACTTTTAGGGGAAAGAGTTCCAGGCTGAGAGCACTGGACCAAGGTTAGCACTGGACCAGATCATGCCAGACCACAGGCCAAGTTCAGGCTTGGGAGCCATAATAAAGACTCACAGTGGGAAGAGACAGTAGAAAGCACTTCGTAGAGTTACTCCTCCTTACAGTTCCCTACTTAAAAAGGAGACAACTGAGTCCCAAGGAAGTGGTATATATGATCAGTACGAAGTTGCACAGGTAGGTAGAAGCCCTAGAGAAACTGAAGACAGAATTGAGATGATGCCATATAAGAAAAAGTTTGGATTCATACAGCGTTCAACAGAAGGAAATCTAGTCACCTCCCATTACTGGAAGATCAGACTTGGAAGAGCCCTGATCATAGGTTGATGAGTGGCTCAGTAACATTCCTTCCATCTTTCCATCTGCCATCCTCAGTGTATCAGTCAGGAGATGCTGCAGTAACAGACTGCAATTCCAGTGGCTTTAAAAAGCAATACTTATATTTTTTACTCATGCAACAAGTCCATAATAGGGCACTGTTTTTACTAGCTATCAGGCCTTCCTCACTGTAGCAACACTGGCAAAGCCACTTCCATATAGAACATTGTTGATCACCATGCCAGAGGAAAATGAGAGCTCTAGACTGCTTTGCAGCAGCAATTAGATGCTCTGGTTCACAGCATTTCTGCTCCAACTTGTTGACTGATACTAGTCACTTTTCCTGCCACTCATAAGTGGGCCAGAAATTGCGATTCTACTACATGCCTGGAAGGCAGAGATA
The DNA here is from genome assembly GCA_963574355.1 of Loris lydekkerianus. Taxonomy (NCBI): domain Eukaryota; kingdom Metazoa; phylum Chordata; class Mammalia; order Primates; family Lorisidae; genus Loris; species Loris lydekkerianus. The sequence continues at coordinate 27,922 of CAUYPK010099231.1, forward strand.
TTTGGTGAGCAGTGCTAATAACTATCAATGGAATATCAACTTCCACTCACAGCTGGAGGTCCCCTCCCCTGAGGTCATAACATCCAGAGAAAGAACACTTAAGAAAGAAGAGGAATTATTGCTATTTTTAAGAGCAAGGAACATTTCCTTAGACTCTGAACAGACTTCCCTCACTGAGTACTCGCCAGAATTGGAAAATCACATGACCATTCTCCTTTTTTTCCTCCTTGAGACAGAGTCTCACCACGCTGCCTAGGCTGACATTGCATTCCTGGGCTAGAGTCGTCCTTCCACCTCAGCCTTTCTTCCAAGTAGCCAGGATGACAGGCGTGACCCATGGTTCCTGGCCACGTGTCCATTCTTATTCAGTTAAGGGGAATGGGAATGTTATGGTTGGCTCAGCCTGACTGGGATTTACTTTCTAGATCTAGGAACTGTTTTTTTTTTTTTTTTTTTTGAACCTTGGGGCTATCTGAAGCTGTTATTGGTGTTGGAAAAGATTATTCTCTTCTGGTACATTTTATTGAGTCAAATCCATCAAGCAAGTGTACTTCAATACCATTAACAATTTGCATATGGAAACTAGAAGGAGAAAATGGAGAAGTGGATGGTTAGTAGGCAAGCAAAGTGGGATAGCTGCAAATGCCATGAAGAAATGCAGTGTACTATGTATAGCAAGGGATAGCATAAATAACTCCTAAGATCTACCTAACCCTAAGATACTGTCATTTGCTGTGAGTCTGTTGATGCCACCACATATAGGCGCAGGGGTTCAGGACACATTTGGGAGAGGTGGTAGTCTGAGAAACCAAATCATCTCTTATTCAGTGCCATGTACCAAAGCTTATTAGAGTCCCATGTGAGGAGGAATATGGGTATATATATATTTTACCCATGTCTGAGGAGCTCCCAGATATAGAAAAGCAAATTCCAGAATAAAGAAGGACAGGTGAAAGCTCATGTACACAGCACGAAGGTAAGGATACAGGGCTCTTGTCTTCAAATACATTCGTATGACTCCCAGATGCTTATTTTATCAGCTCTCCAGAACTTGCAATTCTCATGCTAGACAGCTCCCCTTCACTCTCTCAAAGGAACTACATCAGGACTACAGCTAACTCTGCTCTGAACTTGATTATCTCCAATATGGCCACCAACTTCTAGTAATCCAGTTCATCCCTTCACCATTATTATTATTTTTTTTAACCTGGGTTATCAGGACAGCTTCCAACTGCTTTTCCTGCAGCCAGTTCAGTATTTCCTCCTCCATTTAGCTCAGAGATCCAGCAAACACGTAAACCTGAGAGTATCTTCCTCTGATTAAAACCCACCAATAGTTCCCCATCGACTACAGCATAAATTCAAGTTCTTTGAGGGCTGAGGGATGATGGGGGAGGGAGGATAGAATGCCCTCCTGCCAGCCTTATTTGGAAGACTCCCTCTGGGTTTATGCTAAACCTCTCCCTGCTCACACATCCTCACCACTTCCTGTCTTCCTGGTTTTGCTAAGAATGTTCTCTGGCTGGGTGCATCTTTCCCCTCCTTAATTGTTCAAGATTCCTCTGTCTCACCAAGAAATCTGCTTTAACCCTTACCTCTCCCTTCTAGAGCCAGGCCAGGTGCCCAGTCTTCTGTTCTGAGCACATTGTGCACCTACCTCCATCAAGGTAGGGGCATCCGTGCTCTATGGAAACCATTTGTTTGCCTGTTTTCCCAGTGCTCTACAAGGTCTCCCTTCCTGAGCAAAGGGCCTGTTTTATTTATTGGCCTGTTCCTCAGACAGAATCAGTAAGGAGAGGGTGGCAGCAGAGATGCAGTTTAGGGAATGGGAGGGAGTACAGAGGAAGAGGAGGGAAACAGAGACAGCGCAAGTGGGGAGTTGCCAGGGAAGTTTTTGCCCCCCAATAGGGTCAGGTTCTCCTTCTGTCTTGGAATCTGGGTTCCAACCCCAATTAATTCATTCCACCCTCTCCAGAAGAGGCAGTCTGCCTTTCCAGGAAGGGGATCCCTGGTTTGAGTCACACATGAGTGGGACTGAACAGTCTCAGGGAAAGTTCTCTGCTTCAGGCCTCACTCTGACAGCCCCTCCCCTGTCTACAAGGGAAGCTCACTGGGCAGGAAGGCAGAATTTGTACATGGCCGCTGCTTTTTGCTCTTGGTGCCTCCCTCACCCCCTCCAAGGAACAGATCTTGAAGATGATGATGACTTCTTCATAGGGTGCCCTTATAGCTTTAAAAGACTCAGACCTGCTTTCCACTGACCCAGCAATACAGCTACAGGCATGGCCCTCTCTCTGCACCTCCATCGGCATAGGGATTTTTGCACAGGGATAAATGGGTTATAAAGCTGAGTCTTAGAGGCTCAGACAGTTTTCCTAATGCGGCCTCAACGCTCTGAAAAAAAAGTCTGGGAAAGAGGGAACGGGAGTCCCCGCAGCGCTTGGGCTGTCTTCTGCCTTTGCACTTTCGTGGTCAGAGTGAGGTGTGGCGTGACCGAGGGGAAGGGAGTGTAGGCTCAGGTCACTAGTTGCCCTACAACTTCAGGCATGCAACTTGACCTCAAGCCTCAGTTTGGGAACCTGTAGCAATGGGTTTGACCTCTTCTTTAGGCTGCAAGCATCACCACTAGGGAGAGGCAGAGGCTTGCAGAAACCCCAACTCTAGGTCTGGCCGCGCCGGCTCCAGTAGAGTGGGACCCGCTGCGGGAACTGCAGGGGGCCCTGGCAGAGGAGGTCTGGCCCGGCCGCGGGCTAGCTCCCCGGAGGACGTCCCCACCCTGCCACTGCCCCCCCGCTTCCCCCCCCCCCCCCATCGCCCGCCTGTTTCGCCGTGTTAATTAGCTGGTGTCTGGAGCTTTGGTGACGCGGCGCTCGGAGTGCCAAGAGGGGGTAGAAGCAAAAAAAGGAGTCCCGCCCCCCACCCCACCCCCGGGCGCCCAGGCGTGTAAACGTGGGCGGCAGTGAGCGGCTGTCCTCCCTCCCCTCCCTCGCGGCGCTCCCGCGTGTGCCGCTGTGTGAGTGCGTGTGTCTCCCTCGCTCCCTCTCGCACACGCTCCGGCACTAGTGCAGGCGGCGAGCCCGCGGCTGTCTGCTCGCTCGCTCCGGCCGCTGCGCTCCCGCCTCGCCGCCGCCGCCGCCGCCGCCTCTGCAGTCGCAGCCGGGCATGGTGAGTGAGTGAGGTCCGCTGGCCGCGCGCTCCCCCGGCTCGCCGCCGGACCCCAGCCTCTGCTGGCTCTGTCCCGGGGAGCCAGCCCGCGGCGGGAGCGCGCTGGGGGCCGGGCCCGTGAGCCCTCGGTTCCCGGCGTTCAGGGCTGCCGGGCTCCGTCTTGGGAGCGGGCTCCGCGCCCCTCTCGGCCCGGAGCGGTGTCCTCGAGGGCTGCGCGCTCCCTCCCTGCCGGCCCTCCCGCCGCTCCTCTCCTGCTCCTGGAGCGCCTGTCGCCCCACCCCGTGACCGGCTCCCTGTCTTGTCCCGCAGGACCCGCCCGGACGGGACCACGCCGCTGCCACCCGCTGGAGCTGCGCTTCGGGTCCTGCCTGAGCAGAGCCGCGCGCGGGGCCGCCGCCGCCGCCGGCGGGGGATGGGGCTGCCCGGGAGGCGCGCCGAGCCCTCAAGGGGAGCGCGGAGCCGGCGCGCAGCCTGAGAGCCCCATCAGCCCGCACCGGGCTGGTCCGTGCGCACCGCGCGCCGCCGCCGCCGCCCGCGCCTCGATGGCGCCATCGCTCCAGCGCCGCTGACCGCTCCGCGCCTCCAGCCCGGCCCGCGCGGCCGTCCTCCTAGCCCGGCCGGCCGGGGGAGCGGCCTGCCGCGGAAGCCTCCCCGCGCCCTCTCGCCCGGCCCCGCCATGGCGCTGCGGCGCCTCCTGCTGCTGCTGCTGCTCTCGCTGGAGTCCCTGGACCTGCTGCCCGGCGCCCACGGAGCCCGCGGCCGCGCAGCCAACCGGACCCTCAGCGCCGGCGCCGCTGCCGTCGGGGGCCGCCGGCCCGGGGGCGCCCTGGCCCGTGGCGGCCGCGAGCTGAACGGCACTGCTCGGGCGCCCGAGGCGGGGAACCGGCGGGGACAGCCCGCGGCGGCGGTGGCGGCGGCGGCCAGCGCGGCCGTCACCTATGAGACGTGCTGGGGCTACTACGACGTGAGCGGCCAGTACGACAAGGAGTTCGAGTGTAACAACAGCGAGAGCGGTTACCTGTACTGCTGCGGCACCTGCTACTACCGCTTCTGCTGCAAGAAGCGCCACGAGAAGCTGGACCAGCGCCAGTGCACCAACTACCAGAGCCCGGTGTGGGTGCAGACGCCCAGCACCAAGGTGGTGTCGCCGGGGCCCGAGAACAAGTACGACCCCGAGAAGGACAGGACCAACTTCACCGTCTACATCACCTGCGGGGTCATCGCCTTCGTCATCGTGGCCGGCGTCTTCGCCAAGGTCTCCTATGACAAGGCGCATCGCCCTCCGCGGGAGATGAACATCCACAGGTGAGCGCTGCTGCCCGGCCCTCTCGGCAGGCAGGCCTGCCCTGTCCTCTTCACCCTCCCAAGTCGCTACCACCTCGGCTTGTATATCATGCACTTTCTTGTACTCTCTTCCCCATTTCCTCAGAACTGGGAATGAGAACGCATGCTTTGGTGGGAGAGGGAATTTACAGGGCAAAGTGAGAGTTGGCCGAGAGCATGAAGTTCCAAGTGTAAGAATTCACCCAATTCTGTGATCCTGGGTTGGAATCCAGGGTTCTGTTTTCATGGCTCGTGGGCGTTTTGGTGTAGGTTCTTATGGCAATTAGTTTTTTGAGTCCTATCAGAGTTTTAGCTTCAATATAGCAAACTGGTACCAATGTTGGAACCTTACTGGAAAGAGTGCCAAGCTGGGATGTTCCCCAGCTTTAGGGATGGGGAGTGACATGGAAAGGATGCCTTCTGCGGGAAGGAAGAATAAAGGTTTCTCCATTCCATGTTGACCGAGCACAGATGGTGTCTCTACCCTGCATCCTGAGAGTGGGATGTTTGCCTTTCCTGCTGAGACTGGAGGACTTGTTCTTTTAAACCCTGTAGGCAGAACTCTGGAAGTGAATAGTTCTTGCCTGTGTGCAGCCTTGGGGGGCAGCTTTCACTGCTTACATGGGGAGGCAGTAGGGGCTGCCTTCTAGCAAAACTTACCCCAGAGCTCAAAACATGGTAGTTCATGTTCCGCTCACTGCACTGCCCGGCTGCCCATGAGCCCTTTAGGAAGTCAAAGCCATGGGGACAATGGAACTAGCCTCTCCTGAAAACTCTAGGAATGACATGTCCAGGGTTAGCTCTGCTACCAGTTCTTTCATGGGGATGAATGGCTGGATGAGGTTCAACAGGGGCCTTTCAGGGCACAAACCCTGCCCCAGGAAATGCAGATCATTGCTTGTGATTGGACCCTTCAGGCTCCACACTGACCTGTCCACCTTGAGCTTATCTCTGCATCCTGCTTCTTAGCCTTAGAACCAAAAACCTCCTTCCCTCACTGCTGGGGACGTTAATCACCCTTGCCTTGCTGAAGAGAGAGGAAGGTAGATAGAAATTTCTAGGCATGCTGAAAGAGCTGACTTTTGTGTGTGTGTGTGTGTGTGTGTGTGTGTGTGCTCTTAATACTGTGGGTGTTGAGAAAAGATGGTATTCCCTGGAAGGTTTTATTGAGTCAAATCCACAAAGTGTGGGTACTTCAAACTCTGGTGCTGGAACTGGGGTGATTCCAAAAGGAGACCCATTTATAAACCTCTCTCATCACCCGAAAGGGCCACCACCCCCTTCTGCACCCTCATCCATCTCTGGGGTAGTGTAGTTTATTACTCAGCATCCTCTGTTGTGCCTGGACTGGCCCCAGACACTGATGGGGAGATTGTGAGAAATAGTCTATGATCAGTCCTGGCTCTGAAATTCAGAGGACAGGTGAGGCCACTCTCTGCTTTGAATATTGTCTGGCCAAGAACTCTCTCTTATCTCAGCTTAGAAAGCAGAGAAGGAATTGTCCTAGGATTAGCAGGTACTTCCTAAAGCAGAGTGCTGGTCCTTATTACCCGTCTACCTCTGCTTCAAGACTCGGAGGCTTTTGTCCTTCCCCTTCTCCTGTGGTCCCAGCTTCTCATCAGACCTTCTTGCCATGGCCTCTTACTGCTGGATGCCTACAGTTCTTTGAGTTTCTCTCTTCCTTGAGCTGTGGTCCTCTGCACTCAGAGAAAGCTGCTCACTACCCTGCCACCTCATACAGAGGTTATTTGTCATCGTCTGGGATGATGAGAGGACGATGTCCTCAGATGCTGGCAGCAGGCATCTTTGGATGCTGCCATTGGCATGTGACCCTGGAGAGGTCACTGTCCCTTCCTCACCACACTGACACCAAACTAGGGTGACACCACTGGGGTACTTCCTCCCTGGGGTAGGGAAAGGAGCCTAACCACGGATGGGAGATGGATTTCAGGCTTTAGAACATTATGCAAATATGGGATGTTTCTCTCTCAAGTTCACCTCCTGATTTTATTCAGTTCACAGCCTCTCTTCCAGCAGCTGCAGTCTTGCCTGATCAGTGCTTTGGAAACCATCATGTCTGTGCTCACTGGGTAGGGGACAATGCCTGTCTGATGTGTGTTTGTGGTGGGGAGGGAGGGTGTGGCAGGGAAACAGAGCATGAGAGATCCAACTAGGACCCTCCATAAGTGACCTTGGGCAGGTCTGGAAAACTTCTTTTTCAGTTTTGGGTAACTCGGGCTGGACAGTGTCCCTTCCCAACCTCTTGCTTCTGAGGCACGTGAGGGTGCATGTGCACATTACTCTCAGACTGCTGGGTATGAGTGTGACCACTGCTCCTCTGGCTTTGGTCACACCCCTGAGGCCACTGCTTGACATTCTGTTGAGTATTTTCGTGCAGACTATCTTGTTGGGAAAGTAGATCTGGGTAGGAAAAAGAAAGAAGTGATAGAAAAAGATAAACATTCATGCAATCATGAGTTTTCCCTTAGGAAAATGGGGAGAAGAAAGAATGTTCATTTTTCAGAGGTCAGGGGAGCAAGTGGGATGTGCGCTCAGTGACATATTCCTGAAATAGTGCTACAGAGACATTTCTTTTCTGAAAAGGAAAAAGAGCTTATTCTAGTGTGTGATCCTCCCTGTAGGTGGTAGTTGTGCAAGCAGGGGCTGAGTCTGAGGGGGTTTCAATGAGAAGGGCTTCATTGGATCTTTGTAGGAGGGTAGGAAGGAGTGAAAGGAAGGGATGGGCCGACTGCCTCTGCCTGCCTGTGTACAGTCATTCCTCAGGGCAGGGCTTCCCTTCATCCTCCCTCCCAGCTGGACCCCATGGAGGCTCCAAGGCAGAGCCCAGCGCTGGATGGAGACAGCCCCTGCACAGCGGTGTCCCCTTTCCCCACCAGGATCTCCACCCTCCCTTCCCCTTCTTTTCTGACTGATTTGCAGGCATCCCACCAATGTTAATATTTCCCCTGTGGTTTTCTGCACTGTTTCCCTGGGGCTGTTTGTGCAGTGAGAGGCTCCTGTTCTCCAAGGGCAGGGGCTGTGCTCAGGAAATGGCCTAGGAGGCTGGCTCCTTCCTCACAGTCAGTTCCCTGCTAGCTGTCTCACATCCAAACCTGTTCCTTCCTCCTCACCCCGAGTTGATTCATTAGTGTCTTGGAGATGAGAATCATTCTGAGGGAGGAACTGTGTGGCTTTTTCAAATGGCTAATTAACAGATGGGTCAGGAAGCTATTAGAATGCTATCAATGCAGTTGGTAAAATCAGAGCTGCCCTGCATCCTCCCACTGCCTTGCACAGGGACAGAAGGGATGAAGGCAGGTGGGTGGGGTTGGGGGGATGCATAGGGGAAGAAAAACCTGGGTACATGTCATCAAAAAAAAAAAGGGGAAAGTACTCGGAAGTGACCCCTCCACTTGTCAAAGCATCCTTCATCTTTGGGTTCTCCTGCGTATTTCCAGAGGAGGTCAAGAGAATACTTTGTTCCACCTTTTCTCCCTCCAGAAATTAATTACAAGCCCAAAGCGCTCTGTAGTTATATATATATATTTTATTTTTTCTCCCCAGGCCACATAACTGCAGTAGTAGGGCCACTTTGTTGGCTGATTTAGTGAGTTCTCTTTTGAGGTTCCTGGGCGATGAATTGTCAAACCACCCCCCAAACACTCCATTTTTTGGAGCACTGTGAGCTCACTATAATGAATTATAGTGATTCTCTCAGCAGAGAGTCAGCGTGTTTTTTTTTTTTTTTTTTTTTTTTTTTTTTACTTCAGATGTAGCGGTTCGAAGGAAAGAAACAAAACGCATCTTGCCTTGGACTGAAGGTCTTAGCCTTGCTTGTCTTCCTTTTTGTTTGAGTTAAAACAATTGCATGTAAGGGAGGCAGGGAAATCGTGGAAGGATTTGAGAAGGCTGATGGAGGAGGGGTTAGGGGAAGGATGCTAGGAAGACAGAAAGAAGCAAAGATGGCAACGGCAGGAAAGCAGTCAGGTGAGAAGTTGCCCCACTAAAGCACAAAATGGCATTGCCCACCTGACCTCTGTGTTCCACAGGCTTGGTCCTGTCCTGACTCTCTCAGACAACATGCAGGCCTTCACTTAAGACATGAGCCCTGCTTGCCTTCTCTGGGCAAGATAGGTTTCAAACTATGAAATGTAAGCTTATAAAGTACATGCTCCCTTTGACGCATGAGGCCAAAAGGGTTCATTCTTGCTTTAGCAGGGCAGCCATGCAAATACTTTTCAAAAATCCTTGAACTTGGCAATTCTCCTAGGTCACATTGACCAACGTCTGCATGTTCCTTTCCTACCTTACCCCAAGCTCAGAGGGGCTGTACATCTGTCCCCTTGCCCCCTCCTACAGCTCTACCTGAGCCACAGAGCTCATTCATTTTGGGAAACTCTGACTTGCTAAAATACCAACAGTTTACCCACAGCTCTAGGCTGCCAGGACATAGCTAGAGAAAAAAGCCCAATTCATTGTTTTCAACTGATTTTAATGAGAGGTCAGATTGATTGCACAGCTGATTCCGATCAATTGTGCAGGAACCAGTGGTTAAGACGGCTAAAGAAGTGAGCTGATGGAAAGAGGTTAATTCACTAGCCCCAGACAGACGTGCCCCTGGATCTGGAATAAAAGGAAGTACAGCAAAGCAAGCTTTATGCTTCTGGTCCTACTGCCTGATTTGTCCAGGGCAGTAGGATTGTATTTAGGTCTTAACTTTCTGGCTCCATTTCTACAGTCTGCAAGAATCTATGCCACCCCCTGGAACACTCGCCACCCTCCCTCTTCCCTGCTATCTTTCCCTCCTTCAAAGTCATGCATTGCACACTGTTGAAATTATGGTGAATTCAGTACATTTTGTCTTACACTATTGGTCATATTTGACAATATGTTTTCTATAGAACCACAAAAATGTTAGTTGGGACTTAGAGGTATATAAGGTATCTCAGATTAAGGGTGGGGAGGAGGCTTTGATATGACCACCTAGACCAAATTCATTTTTTTTAAACTTATGTTGTGATATTTTCTCCATGTTTTCTCTATCTTGGGAAACTCCAATCCATTATTTTCTTCTGAGTCATGTTTATGACCTCATCACTCTCACATCTTTCTTTGCAGATATTGTAGGTAGAGAAAAGGGCTTGGTGAGAGGATTTACCAGCAAACCCTCAGAGGGTCTTAGCCTGTTAACCTTGAGCCTTCCTTGAGCCTTGAGCAAGCTTAGTTCTAAAACCATTCAGAACACATTGCTAACACTCTTTATTCATTTTTTTTTTTTTTTTTTTAACTCTGGAAGTAAAACGACAATCATCTGAAAAGTCGGAGTAGTACATTCTATCATTTCATCACTTATTACAGAATCATAGCGTTGCAGGCAATTCATTTACTCTAACCCTCTAATAAGCCAGAAGTTGAAATCCAGACAGCTTAGATCACATTGCCAAGGACCCCCACCTGGCTCGTGGATGAGTGAGTTTAAACTAATAGCCAGGGCCTTGGTGTTCTGCTTTATTCATGCACGCTTCTTAGTCATCACCAAATAACTGTGGGATCCTTGGAGATGTGAGTGACAGCCTTCTCTTTTCCTTTCCTACATTTCTTTAGCTCCTCCAAGTTCACTGTTTTCATCTACTGAAATGATTTCTGTTGTTCTTCTTGGCTCTTTTGCAGTTTCTCCATATTCCTTTCTAAAGGGCAATAACCTGATCTAAGCATAACCCCCTAATAAGATCTGAGTAATGCAGACCATTGAAAAAAGAAAATACAACATGAGCCAAAGGGTTGTAGATCAGAGCAAGGAGTCACTGCACACATTGAAGGCAGAAATCTGTAATTAAAAACGTGTCTGGGAATGCCTTCTGCTTCTCCTAGGGATGGGTAGAAATGCTGAGCTGACCGGATGAGTGAGGCCTCCAGTCTCCCGGTGGCCGTGTGTGTGTGTGTGTGTGTGTGTGTGTGTGTGTGTGTGTGTGTGGTTTCAGGGTGATCTTCCAGGATGGCTCCTGGAAGCCACAGGAACCCATTCACTGGTGCCAATTGTGCCCTTTCTCAGCTCTGAGCCAAGATATTGCAAGCTAATGAAGCTAGAGATTTGGGTTTAATCATTATGTGAAATTGCCCTCTGTGGCATGCAGTTTGGAGGATTTGCCTGAATGTGTCTGCTTCTTCCTTTGAAGGAACCAGGGCATACATACCCTAATGTGTCATCCTTCCAAGCAGTCACCTTGGAAGGCCACATGTTATGTGTCCACAGTTCCTCTCCTGGAAGAACTTTGAAAGCCAGTGGAATGTCATTTTGACTTTCTGAAATGGTAGTGTATTTTTATCCTCTTGGGGTAGATTTGATTATTTTAAGCAGTTGTAAGTTGTGGGGTTGGGTCTGATGAATGAAACAGGTGATTTGAAATCAAGAGGGCCTCTGGTAATGAGGCGTGGGCTCCTAGGAACCGTGTCAGCTGTCTCTGAAGGCAGGAGCCCAGAAGAGGTGTTTCAGAGAGTTATGAAAGGCAGCCCTGCACAGGAGTGCCCAGCAATCCATTGTCACCACTTTGAAGGGGCCACTTTTCACACTGAACTGTAATTACTGGCCTTAAGAAATCAGTTTCACATTATATCCATGTGTTGGACAGGTGTCCAGGGTGTTGGGGGTGGGGGGAAGAAGTGGATAGACAGCCAACATTTCACAGAACTGTCCAGAAAGTGTGACTAAAGCTCATGGCCCACATTTCTGCATGACAGAGGAGACAGCTCAATTTAGCTTCCTAGTTTGATACTGAAGTTAAAAGGACCTAGTTTCTTTGGAATGCATGGGGTCAGAGCCAGGGTGTTCACCCCAGGTCTCTGTTTTCTATCCCAGAGCGATTGTGTCCACAATCCTATGTTCACATTGAGTCACTGCTTGGGCCAGAAAGCCAAAGCTGAAGAAACATTTGCAAGACCGAGCAGATGAGGCTGCCAATGATCAGTGCCCACTGGTTTCTAATGTACATCACTGCCCCTCCTTGATGAATGAAAGAAATGTGCATCCAGTGGATGGGGTTGAAATGGAGTGAGGGTGGGGCAAGCTGAGTATAAGGGCAGGTAGCAAGGCGTAGCTTCTGCAGGTGGGGAAGCTGTGCTTCTGTGGTGGGCATCCCTTCATTTCAATCAGGACTTACGAGGTGTTGGAAGGGCTAGGCCCTTGTACTGCTCCCACTATATGGGGTGAAGCAGACTCTGTATAGCTCACTCTTAGACATTCTGGGAAGAGTCAGTTTCACCGTGAGCCTGTGACACCAACTTCAACTCCACCCTAGTGTCAGGAAGGGGCGAGCTCTATGTCCTTGGAACATACACAACCCCATTAACTCATGCAATCTTAGAAAGCTGGAGGGGGGGACTTGGGTTTTCTGTTAGATGAAGACTCAACAAAGTGGGGAGGATTGTTGAGAGACACTCCTAAGAATCCCTGTTCTTGAGCACTTGCTCTGTACCAGTTCTCTGCTCAGCACTTTATCTGCAGTGTCTTCCACCTTCCATCACTGCTCTGAGTACAGGGGCACAATTTATATACGAGGAAACTGACCCAGAGAGGCTTAGTAACTTGCCCAGGGTCACACAGCCAGTACATTGCTGGTCTTCATCCTTTTTTGAGGTCCAGCAGGGCAGCTGGCTCTCACCTTCCTAGATGAAAAGGGGTCAGTGAGACTTAGATTACTTAAGAAAGCAAAGAGCCAGCTGCCCATGCCCCGAGACAGGTTACCACAGAAAAGACTGGGAGGATAAATGACCTGCCTCTTATGGAGGGTACTGGGGACCAGACCAATGGCCCCTACTTAGATTTTGTGAGGGTAGGAAGATACCCAGATTATTGGAAGGACTTTCTCTCAAGAATGGATTATATTGGCTGAGGATAGTGAAATACAAGGATAAACAATATAAAGAAATTTTGATTTTTAACTGAGAAAAAAAATTGGGAGTTCTGAAAGAAGCCCTAGGCTATTCTGCATGACTCTTAGCTCCTGAGGAGTAAGGGGTGCTGGAGAAAAGAAGTGATTTGGGAGAGAGGATGGACGTTGGGCTATTTCCAGTTTCATTACTGAGGTGTACAGCTCACAAACAGCTTCATTTGTCAGAACTCCCCCACCCTGCCCTGTTTATAACACCTAGCGTTGTGTTCACAAGACACAGAATTTTGGCCAACTCACTTCTTCCCTGTTTCAATGTTATTCCTTTCCCATTTCTATTCTCTTAGCTGGGTTTCCTCATTTCCCTGGTTCTCTGCGCCTTTCTGTTTCCTATGCTCTCAAGTCCTCTTTCCTGAAGGGCACATAGAAAAGGAAGGAACCCTTCCTCTCGGGCAGCCAGTCGGCAGCAGCGGACGGCAGCCGGGCTCACGTTCCCTGGTCTGCAGCTCCTGGCCGGGGGCTCCTGAGCAGGAGACTCACCTCGGACGGAGGTGCATGTGGAGATCATTTCACCGGCTTCCCCAGGAACCCAGAGTTGCTGCGTACAGTCTTCAACCTTCTTTTTCCCTTCCTGGCTCATGCCTGCTCATAATCAGAGGGGCAGGAGCAGCCTTGGATCCTTCTTGCCTAAAACCACTGTCCTATTCTGGAGATCCGTGGAAGCAGGAGGCCCAGCGAGCCTCTCGGTGGCCAGGACCTTGGCCCTCTTCCCCGACGTTTGGGAGGAGAGTGACTGCTTTCTGCAGACGTCACAAACACTCTCATTATTCCTTACTCTTTTGGCATTTAGTCTCGTGTACTGTTCCCATTAGCTTCAGCATTAAAGTCTCATTACTTAGGACTTCTGTCCTCTGGACATATTCATTGTTCCCTTAGCCAAACGTCCTCTTCTGGGAAGTGTGTTTTCCACCCAAACACCCACTTTGTCTCTCCTTCCTTCGTCTTTGTTGTTCCAGTGGGAAGGGATTTGAACCCTGGGAAGTGTGGATGGGGGAAGGGACAGTGACATCTGACAGTCCCTTCCAGAGCCCATCTACCCCCTCCTTTCTGAGCCTTGGGAACACTGATCTTTGCTAGGAGCCAGGAAGGTGGGGGGCAAAACCCCATAGCACCAAAGAAGGATGCTGCTGGAGTTTTTCAGCTGCAGGCCTGTATCCAGCTCCAGTGCAATCAGCAGGGAATTCTGACCTCAGTTTGGGCCTCTCTGAGATGATGGAGCATGCGGCCCACCCAACAGCCTCCCTGTTAGACTTGAAATTAGCCCTCTCTGAGTTGGGAACTTCTCTCAAGAAATCTTCCTGAAGTTGCCCAGGAAAAGAAAACCCATCGGCTTTGGAAGACTACACATGCAACGGGAAATAACAATGCTTTTCTAGCTCAGATAATCGACAGCCAGCTTCGTACCCACGCTCGAGCTTTTGCGAAGACAAATATCAGGGCTTTGAGGAAGGGATCTGTAGCACCTCTCTGTGTGTGTGTGTCTTTTAAGTCACATCATTAAAATGTTTCTCCTTGTTACTTTTGCTGTTTTGTCCGCTGCAGCTTCTTCTCCATCTGTCTGTCTTTTGATTCCTTTTCCTTTATGTCAAGTTGTGCTCCCTTCTCCTTCTTGAACTTTTTCTTGCTGGAACTTCATTAAGTTGCATCGATTCAGATGCCGCTAATTCAGAATTTATCCAGATTGGACCCGGGCGAAGTTGTTTTTCTTTTCTCTGTCTGATAAAAAGCTGCAAGGAACAGATGAATAGCTCGAACAAGACAGGGAAGGACTGTGCAGGGCACACAGACCATGGAGAAGCACAGACTGTTTTCAAGCAGGCTCTCAGTAGACAATTGGCATGCTAATTACAAATCATTCTTATCTATTTGATAACATAGCTCTTCAAAGATCAAATTTATTTAATTTATTTTTTTTTTTTAGTCTAGTTTGACAGTCTGTGATTGCCCCAGAAGCAGTAAAAATGCATTTCCTTAAAAGTGTTTTGGAATTTTCAAGTCTGTTTTATTGATTGGGATCAGCCTGTCCACATTTCTACTGAATTGGTGATGCTTGACTATAGGCTGCTTTAAATCCCCTTTTAACATTTCCTCTGGGGGCTCCAGCTAATTTCCTCTCTTCTTATTTCCATTTCCCTGAGTTTTTAGAACCCAACAATTCTCTTTCTCACAGGGCTTTGAGAATTACATGATGACCTTGGGGGCGGGACAAGTCAGAGATCTGGAGGCAGACTTTGGGCAACCTGCCCCTTCTCGGGGCAATAAGAGGGCTTTGAGCTTTACCTTGGCCACCTTTGTGGTTCTCTCTTGGCAAACTAAGGAGCCACTCTTTGGGTCGAGGGGACAGCATCACACCTGCTGTGGGATGTGACAGGAGGCACTTGGCCACTACCCCATCCCTCCTAGAAAAAGGCTTTGTCCTCCCTCTCTGTCTCAAAGAACATCAGGCAAAGCCCTGTTTCTCTCATGTTTAGGTTGTTACCCATCTTTCCCTGCCTGAGAGCATTTCCTGGGAGCTGAGCTAGAAGGTAGAATGGCCCCAACAACTGTCACTTTCTGTCCCCATGACTTGGGCGAGTCCCTCAGCACGGTCCCCTTGCCAATCTGTTACCCTGGCGGTGAGATGTGGGCAATGCCACTGTGGAGGTGTGTTCTCTTCTGGATCATTTTGTCCTCAGCACACCTGAAACATTCAGGACAGCGGAGCCTACATCCATAGTTAACAGGTGCGGCATCCCTGGGAGGTGGGAGGAATGTGTCTTCCTTGCATACTCCAAAGAATGCTGTCTGTATATGGCCTCCTGAGAATGCTTGTTTTAGCATCTTCAACTCATAGAATCTCTTGGTGGAAAGCAATATGTGAGGAAGTTTGGTGCCTCTTTTTCTGTGTTCCAGCTTCTCTCCTCTCCTGCACAGCCAGTGGCCGCCCACACACCGAGGAAGGCAGGTGCCCCTACGCCACAGGCATCTTTACTAGCCATCATTTTTTATTAGGATGCAACTCTCAGGGGGACTGACTTCTTTGGCCTGTGGTCCCCTCACTGGAGAAACCCAGAGGGGATGTGTCTTTTCTTCTGCAACACAGCAGAACATCTCCTTGAAGATGGCAGTCAAGGCCCACCTTCATTTTTGCCTTCTTCTGAATAAACATTCCTATTTACAGGCCTGTCCTCACGGGCATGGTTGCAAGTGTTCAGGCTAAGGCAGAGATTGTCTACCTGGAAATGCAATTACAATTCCATAGTAAAACTCTGAATGAAGTTGCCAAGAGCAACATGTGGATTTCGGTAATTCAAATACAGTTTTAAGAACTGAAGATTTCTTCTGAGAAATTCTTTGATCTGCAGCTCCAGTCAGCAGCTTTGCTTTGTGGCAGGGTCCATCACCCCCAGCACTGTGTTAGGGGGCAGGCGTGTTTGGCTGTTTTGTTCACACCTCTATTCTAGTGCTCAGAGAAGCAGCACACAGTGCTTCAGAAATATGACAGAATTACTGACTGAAAGGACAATTGAGTGAGTTCAGTTGACAGGATTTGGGGTGGTCTTTTTTGCATATCCCATCCTTCTGATGGTACTTGAATAAGGAAATCATAATAATGTTTATTCATTATTTTAAAGAGAGAGAAGAGTGGAGAGAAGGGAGGGAGAAGAGAGGGAAGAAGGAAAGAAAAGAAAAAAAGGAGGGAGAAAGACAGAAGAAAAAATTCACTGAGTACTTTACAGAAAATGTTAACCTGGCGAGTTTGATCTCTTCTATGCCCCGTTATAATCCTGGTTTGTTTTGCTCATGCTATGAATCCTTTTTCTTTTCAGTTAGCCTTTATCTCAACACTTTTTTACAGGGCAGTGGACGCACACTCTGAGACATCCTGAAGGAAAAAGACAGACACTTTCTTTGCACTTGGCTGTCCAAGTCCAAGTTCAGAGGTCAGCAGAAACTCGTGTGTGACCGTACGGATTTCTGTCCTTAGGCTAAGTGGAAAACGTAGGTGTGGGGGGTGTCCCATTCAGGATGACTCATGGCTACATGCCCCACCAAAAGTTTTGCCTACTTGGCATAATTGGGTGGGTCCTTCAAGGCTTCCCTCTTTTGCCTCTGCTTTCATTGTAGTCTTTTAGGCTGAGCCTGTGTGGACACCAGGAGGTTCTGTTTGCATTTCTTTATTATTCATATATTTATATAGTGCTTACTAGGTGAGGGCTCTGTTCTGAGTACTTGACAAATATTAAATCATTTAGTCTTCATAATAACCCTAAGAGGTAGACATTATTTTTTGCCTTATTACTTTGGCCTTATTTTTTCAGGGAAGAGACAGACATAGGACTCTTAGGCAGCTAGCTGATGATCACCAAGGTCCTTCCTAAGTGGCTAAGTGTCCAGCATTCCAACTTAGGCTCTCTGGCTCCAGAATCCCAGTGTGGAGCCATTAGGCTGTGTTTCCTACGTTAGGTCTGTGCCCACAGAAAATAAAGAAAATGACACTGATGATCATAGCCAAAGCCACAGCAGCACCAGCAGCCCATTTGTTCCTTGTCTGCAGGCACAGTGGTTGGCCAGTAGCTTTGCTAAGAAATCTTGTAGCATTTTTGTTTGCCCAGTTTCAGATGGTGGCTGCAGTTGACACACCCAGGACTTTCTGAAAAGTCCAAGTTTGGTACTGATGCTACCCAGTTTCTCAGACCAGGGAGTGTTTTCATATGATTCACGATGTAGGTAGGGAATGGAGGATCTAAAAATGATACGATTAGGAGTGAATTGGGCCCCAGGGAGCCTAGCCCATGTCTGGTCATCTATTGACGGGCTCTATGCAGGCACCCACCGGGTTGGAGCGACTCAGTCTACTTGCCTGAAAAACAAGATAGCCAGCCGTGCCCTCCCTCACTGGCTCCTGTGATGTTTATTGGCCATGATGAATTCCAATTGTGCTGGGGACAACTCAGACCTGCAGCAGAGCTCAGTGCAGATGCACAGACATTGTTAACACAACAAATGAGATCTCCACATCCATTCTGAGCGTCTCTGTATGAGGAGATCAGTCTTCTGCACACACAAAGCCAGCAGCTGTGTTTTTCAAGTGGACTGTGAGAGAACCGGGGATAGGGAGAACTAAATTAAGCCATTCTCCTTGGTCTGTGTTTATTAAAAATATATTCACTTGAGTTGTCCAGAGTGCATATTTTAGAGGATAAAAGCACCCCAAGTGTCCAGTGGGTAAGCGTGAGATGAAGTTCAAGAGGACACCAGCCCTTCCTTGGGTGTTGATGGTAAGTGAAAGTTCAGTTATCTGGGACTCAAATAACCAGGACCTTTATTTACCTAGAAAAAAATGTCTATGCTCTACTTTTAGGAAAAATAAAAAAGAAGTAGATATTTGAGATTTACCTGAAGAAAATAAAAACAGAAATAGATTCCGTAGTCTGTCCTGCAGCTGTATGAAGGCCTATGGACATTTTACTTAGGTTTTTCTCTGAGAGAAGCACTGAGAATTAGAGTGATGGCCCTCTCACAAGAACCTTGAATTCTTAAAAAAAAAAAAAAGTATAAAATAATAGTAATAATAATAATGTTCAGGATACCCTACATAGTTGAAGCAAGAATGCTTTTAGAAAGTTCTTCAAAAACAAGCGTGTTCACTTTAGTCCTTAGGAATAAGCACATTAACCAGAATTGCTTCTTCATGGAAATAGTTCATCTTTTTTATCCTACCTACCCAACAGCATCAATTTCTTCCTACTCCCCTCAAAAAGAGAAAGGGCATGATTATGGCTCTAAACTATCCAGTCTGCCTTGACCTTGGCACTGAACGATGTATCAAATAATACCTCATTTTTTGCTTTCCACAGCATATACATGTATATAGCCCAGAAATCCAGGCATGTGACAGGGCAGAGGCTAGTTTTCATCTGTTTCACTTCATTGAGCAAAAGTGCTCATAGTGTCCTCGTGGAGGGGATGTTAATTCAGATTAAGAAGACTTGCCAGGTGAACAAAGGGGCCTGAGGTTGCCTACGCTTTACCATCTGTTCAGTGAGAAAGATTGGGACAAAATATTCTGAGTTTTTATTTGGTGGTCTTTTGCTACATTTGTTTTCACATTTGGAAACTCCGTGAAGTCCAGGGGCTATTTGGTAGTCCCCACCGGACCACTGGGGAAATTACTGGGTAGACTACTGGGAAGAGCTTAGTAGAACAGGCCACTAGCTCCTCACTGGCCTCATGCAGACCAGGTGTCTAGTGAAGTTTACTGGTGTTCCATTCAGGATTTCATCTGACAAAAAGGTTGACTGCAAAAATAGTGTAAAAATCTCCCAAGCTGTTGATGTTAATGACTCACTAAGGTGAGTAGAACTGGGCAGCTGAGCTACGGTTGAGTTCTTTGGTCTGGGTAGGTTTTTCCACTATAGACTGAATATTCTTTACAATCTTGTAGAGGGAGAGATGGATGGGTGGAATGTTGGATAGGGTGTTGGATAGATGGAGTATTGGATACTGTTGGATGGATAAAGTGTTGGATAGAATGTTGGATAGATAGATGGATGAGGTGTTAGATGGGAAGATAGATGTAGTGTTTGAAGAGATGGATGAACGTAGTGCTGAATGGAGGGATGGAGTGGTGGGTGGAGGGAAGGAGGAATGAATAAAGTGTTGGATGGATGGATAATATAATAGTGTATAGTCAGCCAATATAGTTTAACTTACCTGTGTTTGAAATCTGAATTGACCACGTAATGGGTATGTGACCTTGGGTAAAATACCTAACCCCTAAAAAATCCTTGTTTTCTCATCAGTAAAATGGAACTAATGATAGCACCTGTCCTATAAGGTTATTCTCAGGATTGTGTGATCTAATGCACATAAGAATGTAGCTCAGCATTGGGCACCCAACGATCACTCAAAAAATGACAGCTTTTAAATTCCTGAGCAGGCAAGGCTATTAAGCAAAATTGTAAACAAGGTTTTGTCTGTTTTTATTATTAAGGGAAATCATTTGCCATTTTAAGAAAGATTTCATGTCTTGGATGCGAGGGGCAGCATGTCAAAATGTTGATTAGACTTGGTTCCTACAGATGCTGAGATAAACTAAGAATTTAGGGAGATTCAAACACACTTTAATTTCCTTGGGGCCACTGGCAACATTAACCAAGGTTTTAAGCAAATAAACAATTGGTGTTGACCTGAATCACTCATTTACTAATTGTTTCTCCATGCCCAAATATTAACTGGCACGTGCTGAATTAGCAGACCCAGCTGGAGGACCAGGAGGGCTCATTAAAGGTGACGATTTGTAGGAAAGTAGAATGTAAAGGCAGTCCCAGATACCAGAAGAATGCCCAGGAAGTCAGGAAGGCCTGGATTTAAATTCCTGTTCCATCACATTCTAATACTTGAATTAGCGTAAACCTCAGTTTCTTGTTAAAAACTGTGGTCATGATAGCTGCAAAGTTCATTTAGGATGAGAATTGCCTAGGACAAGGGAGGTAAATGCATCTAGAAGTTAAGTGCTATCCAGATGTAAGATAGTATTTCCATTACCCTGATGATTAATATACAATACTGAACACAGAAGAGAACGCAAGTTTCTGGGCCAGAATGATCAGAATGACTGTTTTCCCCGATCAGATTTGCTGCCCAATTAATTTGCTTTCCCTGGCCGCTGCACATCTGAGAAAGCCAAAGAATACATGAGCAGAAGGAGCAGCGAATCCAGGCAATAACCCAGATAATTCAGGCAAAAGAATTCTTTTGTTTGTTATATCAGATACTTGCAGCAAAGGTGGCCTGCGGGGGCGGGTGGGGTGGGGTGGGGGAGAGTTGGAATGCGCAGGACAGTTAGGGTGATTCTTCACTTCAGGTTCCTAAATCAGGCACATCTGTAGTCGACTTGGGAGGGTGACCCGGCCCCTTGGGTGGGTTGGGGTCAGCTGCCACCCTGCCCAGGCACCTGGCCAGCAAGTCTGTTCTGTTTGGACACCCTTAACTATGTGTGTGTCTGTCTGACTCTTTCTGTCTAAATATTTCTCTCCAACCCCCTCTCCCTGTCCCTCGTCTTGTGATTTGCACTGTTTCTTTCTGTCTGTCTGCCTCTGCCTCCTCTCTTTCTTTCTGTCCCCTGGTCCCTGTCCTTCTCTGGCTCTCTCTGGCTCTCCTTTGAAATCCGAGCCTCTCCTGCTGTCTCCTGCTTGGACTTTCCACCCCTCTCGCTCTCCTTCCCTCTGTTGGGCTCCATCTCTGAGTCCTCTCCTGCTCTCTCTCCACCTGTTTCTTTCCTTTCCTTTTTCTCTGACCTTTGTTCCCCGGCCTCTCCCTTTCTCCCTCTCCCTGTGATTGTCACCACCTGCGTGTCCCTGCTGCTGTATTCTCAGGCACTGAAAGCTGCTGTCCGCTCTTTTACAAAATCCGCTTCACTGTTCCTCAGTGACCAATTTTCTTACCTATGGTTAGAAAGTAGCTCAGGCCTTAACCCATTTCCTCTGGCGTATCCAAATTAATTAGGTGAGACCAGCTCGCACATTTCAGAATTAGAATAATATTTATCGCACACCCTGGAGAGAAGGGGATGGAAGATGGAGAGAGAAACAGGAGCAAAGAGGTCGGTCACCAAGCAGAGGAGAGCGAAAGGGGCTGGCAGAGGGGCTGGAGCCTGAGCCACATGCTCTGAGGATGAGGGCTACCACCTTCCTAGGTGCCAGATGGTTGTGGAGCCTGCTCAGGAGTTGGGGTGGGAGGGACCAAGGCCATTCCCCTGGCCACCATGCTCCACCCTTGGACTACATGTGGCGGGGCCCCTGCACCCAGGTAGTCTAGGGGGCAGTGCTGTTTTGAGAAACACCTTTCTTCATCATCTTCACCCCCTTGGCTGTACTGCCCAGGTCAGCCCAGCCCACAGACATTTGAAGCCCTCCCTCAGAAGAGGATGCACTGTAGGGTGTATGGCCTTTCTTCTTTCTTCTAATCACCTGCAGACAGGAGGAGATAGCCTTGCTGGAACCCTCGGTCACACCCATTCTGCAGCAGCAAGGCAGAGCCGTGAATGTTTGAGATGCCCTGAGCCCGACGGACTTCAGGAAAGTGTCTGTCCAGCAGGGCCCCAGACAGTGCCCTTGTCCCACAAGGGCTTCTTGGGAGATGGGCGCCGAGAATCTCCCCAGCCTGGGGACAGGGAAGCTCGGATTGAAAAATTGTTTCTGCTGAATCTTCCTTAGCCAGTCTACTCTGGAACTGTCATTTAAACTGTCAAGTGGACAAAAGTTTGTTAGGCAGAAAGCCCTCCAAGGCTGGAGCAAGGATTGCTGTCGTTCCTTTTTCTGTCTGTGCAATGGCTGGGTAACGTGCCAAGACGCGGGGATGCAGTGATGACCCGGGCAGATGAGCCCTCTCCTTTGGGACACGCACTGCAGTGTCTCCAGACTCAGCCCGGTGCTCAGGATGTGTTTGTGAACTGGATTACCTTGAGGATTAAACACTTTGAGTACTGTGTGGGCATAGCTCAGGCTTTCTCAGCTTTGCCTCTGTTGACATCTTGAGTTTTATAATTCTTTGTTGTGGGGACTATTCTGAGTTAGAGGGTGTTGAGTAGCACCCCAGGCCTCTACCTGCTAGATGCCAGTAGCACCTCCCTCCTCAGCTGTGACAACCAAAATTGTCTTTGGACATTACCACCTGTGCTCCAGGGGGACAGAGTCACTCTAGTTGAGAAACACCAACGTAGATTTAGTCTTGCCTACCAAAGGCAATGGATTTGACTCTGTGACTCCATTCCCTTTTGTGGCACCAGAGAAGTAAGAGTCTTTATAAGAACTTGGGAGGCAAGACAAAGAAAGAAAAATAATAGAAACAGATAGGTTTGTTTTTTTTTTGTGATAACTTTATTGAAATGTAATTTACCTGCCACAGAATTTGTGTTTTAATTTTAAACTGTATAATTCAGTGATTTATGTGTATTCACAGAGCTGTGCAACTATTATTGATAGCTAAGTTTTGAACATTTTCATCCTCCCTCAAAGAAGCCTGTATCCATTAGCAATCATTCCCCCACCTGCCCCTCCCATCTACCTAACTGGGCATTTTATGTAATACACATGTGGTCTTTGGGGGTCTAGTTTCTTTCACTCAGCAGGATATTTTCGAGGTTCATCCATGTCGTGGCACGTATCAGTATGTCTTTCCTTTTTATGAGTGAATGCATGAAATAGGAAATAGATATATGCTTTGATTTCTCTTGGGATTATCTAGGAGTAGAAGTGTGTTGGGTCATATATTAACTCTGCGTTTGACCTTTGAGGCACTGCTAAGCTGTTTATCAGAGGGGCTGTAGTATGAACATTTTATGTTCCCGAGCAGTTGTACAAAGGCTCCCAACGCTCTCCATCCTTATCCTTGCTGACACTTGCTATTGTGTAGCTTTTGGGTTGGAGCTGCTCTAGTGTGCATAGAGGGGTGTCTCGATGTGATTTTGGTTCGCCTTTTCCTAATGCCTCCTGGTGCTCAACTACTTTTCATGTACCTTTGGAGAAGTGCCTATTTAAGCCCCTGGCCTATTTTAAAACTGAGTTATTTGTTTTGTCATCTTTAGTGTTGAATTATAAGATTTCTTTATATGTTCTGGATACAAGTCTTTTATCAGATATAGATGTTGCAACACTTAGTGCTGTTTCCTAGGTAATCTTTAATTTTCTTGATGGTGTTCCCTGATGCACAAACATTTTAATTTATCTATTTTTGTTGTTGTTTTTGGTGTGCTCTTAGTATCATATCTTAGAAACCATTGTCAAGGCTGGGAACGGTGGTTCACGTCTGTAATCCTAGCACTCTGGGAAGTCAAAGCAGGTGAATTGCTTGAGCTCAGGAGTTTGAGAGCAGCCTGAGCAAGAGCAAGCCCCTGTCTCTAATAAAAAAAAATAGAAAAACTAGCTGGGCATGGTGGTGGGCACCTACAGTCCCAGTTACTTGTGAAGCTGAGACAAGAGGATCACTTGAGCCCAGGAGTTTGAAGTTGCTGTGAGCTATGATGCCGCAGCACTCTACCAAGGGTGTCAGAATGAGATTCTGTCTCCTCCACCAAAAAAAAGAAACCATTGTCAAACCTGAGGTCACAAAGATTTACTCCACTGTCAAATATGAGGTCACAAAGATTAACTCCTATATTTTCTTCTAAGAATTAATAGTTTTAGGTCTAATGTTTGGTTATCTATTCATTTTGACTTAATCTTTTGTTTGGTGTGAGGTAAGGATCCAACTTTCTCTTACATGTGGGTATCCAGTTGTCTGAGGACCATTTGTTGAAGAAACTGTTCTTTCTACACCGAATGATCATGACACCCTTGTCAAAAATCAATTAAATATAGATATATGCATTTATGACTTATAACTCACTGTTTTCTTATCACAGAGAGATGGTAGAAAAGTGTCTCTGATGATCACAAGTGAAGCAGTTCAGGTAACTTTCTTGGATGCTTCATCAAAAAACATACACAAAATAAAATTATCAACTTTTAGCATTAAATGTGATCTCCAGTGTCCTGTTAGTTTAAAACTCTTTGTTTTGCTGATTTAATCTTTGAAAAAGATTAAATTTCCGTGTTAGTGGTTTTTTCCCAAATGTCCCTGACTAAACAGTGGAAAAGCTGGGATTGAAATTCAAATGTCTTGACTATATAGGCAACAACTTTTTCTTACACCCTGGCTCTGAATGTCAGGTCTCGGGACCTGGCCTCCAGGACTGCTGCATTTCCTTTACCAAGCCTGTGTATTTCTGTATTCTCTCTGAGTGAGTGCGCTGTGGACGTGAAGGGGTGGTGGCAAGTGTCTGCTCCTTCCTGTACAGGCTGAGAGAAAAGAAAGGCAGTGAAGGGAAAGCACTTGAAAAATCTGAAATTGCTATATAAATGCCAGTAAATTATAAGATTGCCAGCTTGGTGTTCTTTTCCCAAGAAGGTTCAGCATGTCAGAGGTGGCGTAATGGAAAGAATTCATTCTCAGACGTGTTTTTAAACTGCCGTGGTTGTCATTTCCAAGGGAGCAGAGTCTCACAGCTGGACTTCTGGTGCAAAGGAAGCTTTAGGATGAGGTGGGTGTGGCCTCCCTCCTCAGTGATATCCCTGGGAGTTGGAAGAGTTGCTTCCGCAAAGTAGAGGTGCACTGAGCACTGGGGACCTGGCTCTACTATGGCAATGTCCAGGTGTGGTCTCTGTGGCTTGTCCACACTCATCTGTGTTTCCACAGAGTGTATCTACAAGTTTCGTTTCACATTGCCCGTGTGTATCACATGCCACACCCACAGAGGGGTTCCTGTTTGAAATCAGCTGGGGGAGTGATTTCCCCTAAATTATGAACCCCTAGATGGCAGGAATTGGGTCCTCTCTGTCTCTGCAGTGACTGATGCGTGCTGAGTCCTCAGCATATGCATGTTTGGTTGTTGAAACTCAGTGATGTGCAAATTAAAGCTGCTTTCTCTGGGTTGGGGGACATCTGGAAGGGGCAGGGTCTCTCCAGCTATGGCACAGTCTCTGCCTGTCTGCTGTCTTTCCTCCTGTGCGTTTTCCTCCTTGAGATTGTAACTTCTTCCTCCACTGAACTCGGTTGCCTTCAGTGTCCACAGCATCCGTGTGTTCTGATATTTCTCTTTCTTTCTGTACGTTCTGTCTTTGCAGTTAAATCACACTTTTCCCTGATGGCAGGAACTGTGTATTGTTCTTATTTGGATCTCCAGTATCCAGGGCATGCTACGTGGTGTGTGATTTTGGTTGGGGAGGTGGCCCTCTGATATTTGTAACCTGCTGCTGAATTTGAGGCCAACTGTGTCAGCTCTTCACTGGAATGACATTCTACTGGCCAGCTGCTATAGATATCTGCCTGGCACAGGTGGGCGTTTGGGGAGCCAGGATTTTGAAAGGGCTCAGAGTTTACTGATGTGAAATGAATTACAGAAAGTAACTATAGTCACAGCCTTTTAGTGTCTGTCTCCCCAGGCATGGTGACCTCTGCCCTGCGTCTCCACTGAGAACAGCCCCAGATGAAGCTGTGACTATTGAGAACTGAACACTGTGTCTCCACCCGCATGTCCCTGAATCAAAGGAGCTGTGAAAGTAAGCCAGCTCCCTTTGTGGCCATGCATACCTGCTCAGTAAATCTCACTGTGTGATCTCCTCCTTGTTTAGGGCTCTGGCTGACATCTTAAGACAACAGGGACCAATCCCCATAGCACACTGTGAAAGAGAAACTATCTCGGCTATCGATACCTCTCCCAAAGAGAACACGCCAGTCAGATCGTCCTCCAAAAACCACTACACCCCCGTGCGTACGGCCAAGCAGACTCCAGGTAAGTGAGAGCTGAGTGTCTTAAACCTTTTCTGAGTTTGGTGAGATGTTTCTGCTGAGTGCTGCAGGTGGTGGACCACACATGGTACACTGAGGGACTCCTTCATGCACAGGCAGGCTTGTGGAAGAGTTTGGGGACAGTATCCCTGGGAAGAGTGTGGAACAGGAAAGACTGTTGCCAGCGAGTGTCTGGGCTGGACCAGGGATGACGGGGGCATCTGTGATTTAGTGAGTGGTATAATTCTCTTACCTGAAAGGGAACTTACAGCAGCTTGGTGGGGTATGGTCATCCATTCTCTCATGTGGTGGGAAAGTTTACACTGCCTAGATCTGAGATCGTGCAAAACAAGATCAAAACACTCCAAGAAGATCTAGAAAAGAGAAGAAAAGAAATTCTAGAAAATCCCCTGTGGACGGGCCTACATTGTTTTTCACCCTACCTTCTTCCCCTGCTACCCTTATTTACC